>JANHAO010005191.1:0-22986 GCA_026873985.1 Saraca asoca | reverse complement strand
AGATGTCATAACTTCATAACAAGTTTGGAAACTTCATTCATTAAAATAATTAAACCATTGTAATATGATATTTAATAGAATAAAAAATACAACGGTACATGGTACTATGGAGAACATCCATCACGATATGAACATAAGAAAATATTCCCTAAATTTTATAAAATATAGTAATGCATATACAAAACAATGATCTGGAACCCTAATAGAAAAATTCCCTGAGGTAACCATACATCATAAATATAACTCCATCACACCCCTCCAAATCCATCCATCACGCTTGTATCCATCCATCACGCCTGTATGATGTTTTGTTCACAAGTGCACTTGAGGGTTACCACTAAATTTCTCAATGGGTCTAGAATCCCAAATCAATAATTTAAAAATATTATGTAACATGAGAATACTATTTTGAGTAAGCAACATTTGTCAACACATACATAAACTTATTAATGCATTTCCATATTCATTCATCATAAAGAAAGGCAATATCATCAATTTTAATAATATAAGCAAGATGGAAATGCATAATTTAGCATGACTAACCATTTTATGCACACATATAACATATAAACATACTTTTGAAGCTACTTCAACATACAGGAAAAATCTCATTATTTAAAAAGAATTTATAATATTTCATAAAATAAAATTAATTCAAATTTACAAATGAGATTATTAAGTGAGGAGGATTGTCCACTCACCTTAGAAAATATTTATATGCTTGATTCTTCCTTGGAAGCTTCTCTGAAGCAAAACAATACAAAACAACAAGAATATTTCAAATTTCTCACAATTAGCACAGTAAAGGTTTCAAGGGGAATTTCTTGGAAACTAACTATACGATTGCTATAGAATAAATCTTTTATTTTAGGATTACTCACCGAAGTTTAGAGTACTAGTGACTAGTTCGCTGCCGACAGAAGTTTTGCCGGCAAGCTAAAGGAGGAAACGACTGAATAGTGTAGAAACAAGGGAAGGGAGGCTGCTACCGCTACCGCTACTGCCGTTGTGAGCTAGGTATAACATTGGAGGAAGAAAGAAGGGGAAGAAGATGGCAGAAGACGTCAGACGTTGATAGCCAATTGAAACGCTATTGGATGCTAGAGCTCACACGAACAAGTTTCGACTAGAAAGAGAAACAGCACTCACAAGAAAGAAGGAAGACAACACTGGAGAAGAAGAGGTTGCCGTCGTTGAACTCTCCAGATGAAGAAGATTGCCAAAGAGAGGAGGAACGTGCTAGAGGAAGGAGAATGCCAGCTATAAGGGATGTTTCGGGAATGGACTGGTGTAAGGAGAGAGAAATCAGCTGGGGGTTTATATAATAAAACAAAAATGAAAAATTTATATTTTGACCCCAAAACTTTTCACTGACTTCAAATAGGCCCTTCAAAAAAATTCAGAAATTACAATCTGCCCCCAACAAAACTTAAGACTTTAGTCCCTTAGTAACATCTTTTTTTTGAGGTGTTACAAAAGATATGGGTGAGGCATCCTATATGATAGGAATTGAAATATTTCGTAATAGATCACAAGGATTGTTGGGATTGTCTCAAAAAGCCTATATTGAAAGAATTCTAAAGAGATTTAATATGAAAAATGTTCTACTAGAATTGTTCTAATTCAGATAGGGGACAAATTTAGTCTTATGCAATGTTTAAAGAATGATATAGAATGAAAACTAATGGAATCAATTCTATATGCTTTTATTGTAGGAAGTCTGATGTATGTGCAAACCTAAACAAGACTGGATATTTGTTTTGTAGTTGGAATGCTAGACAGGTATCAAAGTAATTTTGGAATTGATTATTGGAAAGCTACAAAGAAAGTTTTAAGATATCGTCAAGGCACCAAGAAGTACATGCTCATGTATAGAGAAACTGATCATTTGGAAGTGACTGGTTACTTAGATTCAGATTTTGTGAGATGCATTGATAGTAGAAAGTCCACTTTTGGTTATTTGTTTCTTCTTGGAGAAGGAGCATTATTATGGAAAAGTACTAAGCAATCTGTCATTGCCTCATTCACTATGAAAGTAGAATTTATGACATGTTTTGAAGCCATAATTCATGCATGATGGTTGTGGAACTTTATTTCAGGACTTGGGGTTGTTGACACCATTACCAAGCCGCTGAAAAATTTACTGTGATAATTCTGCAGTAGTGTTCTTCTCCAAAACAACAAATACTCAAGATGTGCCAAACATATGGAATTAAAGTATTTTGTTATTGAGAAGGAAGTTTAGAAAGAAAGAGTGTCTATTGAGCATATTAGAACATATCTTATGATTGCAAATCCGTTAACTAAAGATTTACAACCAAAGACATTTAAGGAACATGTACATAGAATGGGTCTTAGTTATCCTTTTGAATGATATACTAAAGTTGATATTCTGAGCACACTTATGTATTTCTGATATACACTATTTCTAGTTTCTAGTTATAATGTGCACATTATTGTATTTTGATATATTATAATGTGAATTGCCTAGAAATATTACTGAGGACCATTATGAAATTATATGTGTTATTTATAGGCCTAGTATGGTAAAATGCTGGTGTTTGTGGTGTATGGAAGGGAGTATGTTATGTGATGAATGTACAACTGCTATAACCCACATTTAGTATTTTATCATATTGAGTTAATTATGATATTTTAGGAGGATGGGTTTTGATCAAGGTTATAATGCATCATACTTACATTTAAGTATTAGTTTCATCCAATTTTTGGGCCAAGTGGCAAAATATTAGATAGTTACAGTTTGGTAGCTTAATGAGTGGCTTAAAATTAAGGGGTTGGGACTAACAAGTTACTTCATATAGTGGGAAGTTATTAATAAAATAAATCTCATCCATTCATTGTATTTTAATAATTAATGGGAGACTCTTGATGCATGTACAAGAGACTCTTGATGCATGAAACTCTTGTATCTAGATGCATGAATTTTTAAAATACAATGGATATACATGATCAATGAATTTGTACTCTTTTGAAAACCTAAAAGACTCATGAACTAAGACAATAAGAAGGTTCTAATAATGAATGATCATGAACTTAGACAAATAATGCTTGATGGATACATCATATTAAAGGAGTTTTGCCCACAATGAACACGTGAAAAATCCATCAAAATTGAGCGTGTTTCAAAAAGAAAGGGATAAAGAGAGAGAAATCCATATATGCGACATCATCTGCAATGCAGTAGATTCATCATTCTCAAACTAAGGTATGTGAATATCATAGATCTCAGAGATCTTTTTAAGAGTTAGGAAGGCATAAGTAATAATTTTACAATCCAAACCCAGGGTGAAATGTTTGGTTCTTTTCAATGTACCCCTTAGGCCTTCCATTCCATGTGAATGAGGAGGGCCCATAAAAAATTGTTTCTAACGTAAAAGGCAGAATGAAAAGAACAGATTACTAATGTTGATAGTGGCATCAAACTGGTTATTTTTTATTAATTGACATTTGAGTGCCCCTTCAATACGCTTGATGGAGTTCCATGTACAATTCCTCAAGTTTAGTAACTCCCATTCCCAGTCCTAAAGATTTAAGAAAGTTCATGAAACCAAAACTGTATTTAGGATTTGGATTGGTTCAGTTTGATTCACACATCTTGAAAAAATTTTTAAGACAACAAAGCTGATAGATAATTATTATAACCTTTTAGCTGAGTTGAGTGCTTACCACCATTGCAATCGCAGTTGTAGCATTTGTGACCCTGTTCTATTCCCTCGTTTTTAAAACAAAAGAGTAGAGACAGTTTTACTACTCTCTTCATAAATAATTGACTGGTTAGATGTTAAATCATTATTTTTCAGAGAATTCAGTGGTTTTAAATGTTTTCATGTGTTGCAATTCATATCATTTGCAGTGTGGTAGTATCAAATATGATGTGAAATTCATTATATTAGAAACAAAAACTATAAATATCAATGAATTAAGATAAAAAGAAAGTGGCAATAAATTTGGACTCACCAAGAAGAAAATTTAATGGCATTTAGAGAAGAACTCATCAAACATCCATTTCTCAACCAATACAGTACTCTTAGAATAGAGGGACATGTACCCTTAAAAAATGGACGCTAAACATATATGCTTACAGGCAACCAAAAGAAAAACAACAAATACTACCCCAACGAGCTTATGAGGTCTTCAAAATTAAAAACCAACCAATCAGCTTCTACAGCGACAGCTCCTCGAAGTTGGACACCCGCATAGCATATGAACAAATCGGCACCACCTGGTTTACGAGCCTAAATGTGATAATTTAACAAACTCATTACTACATAAGATATATTATGACAACTGCAAATAAAACAATTATTTTAGCCAAAAACCTGCACAAAGAAGTTTATTCAGAGGAAAATGCTTCTCTCTATCATCATCATTACAGGGTTTTCATTTTTGGCAGTGAAAACAAGAAGCTGTTTTGGCTTCTTGAGAAGATCAGAGAACATCGCAAGCAATATAGACCAATTAGACAGGTTCTTCAATAAGCTCCCTCAAGGCAAACCCACATTTGGAAGTTCAATATGCCATAAATATTCTTTTACGTTTTTGTTTTGGTCATAATTCTCATTGCATGGGAATTTATAGGATTTTACTTACCTCAAGATCAGTTGCTCCATCCCCAACCATAACTAATGATTTGTATCCATGAGCCTGAAAACCAGTTCTGATTAGCTTTTCAAGCAATGTACTATAGTAAGTAAATCTTAACAGGCAGTTATGAGGCTAACCTTCCTGACTTGTTGCACTGCAGTTGCTTTTCCCCCACTCCTTGAGGTAGGCTCATTTTTATCAAACCCCAGAAACTCTCCAGAGCTTCCGAAAAGTAGTTGATTTGCAAAAATATTCACATGTGGAATCCCAAGAATTGATGCAACAGGCTTTTTGAAAAACAAGTCTCTTAGTAATTAAAAATTAGGAAATAAAGAATCTAATTCATATATAAAAACAGAAGAATGCAAATATGAAAATTGAAAAACAATGCTAAGGATTTTCTAAAATAATGACACTGCTAAGCTGTGAAAAGCAAGCAATTCACTAGGAGTGAATCGAATTTAGTAGGACTAGTTTTCAAACCTTTTCACATGCGGCATCAATTAAAAGCAAGTGTTAAGCAAATGAATATCTCCTTTGAGTCCAAAAAGAAACAAATATGAAAATATCATCGACTATAGCTATTCCGTACATTGATCATTTGACGGAAGCCTCCAGAGATCAGATAAATATGTTTGTGATTAGCCTTTAGCCTCCCAACTAAGCCTTCAATTCCGGGGGAAAGCCTATATATTTAGACGCAGAATCATAAACATTGTTACAAATCTGTCGGGACTACACAATTCACAACATTGCTTGGGGGATGTCTGAATAAGCATTAGATTTCTACTTCAAGATTATACAGAAATTACAAAAACGCAATGCATTCACATAAATAAAGACAAAAATGTACAAAAAGATACTCACAACCAACACACGCACACAGAGCCTTGTGATACTTTAACTAATAACTATTTAGTATTTTTAACTACATCAAAAACTTGAGTAAACTTCATTAGTAAACTATATTAGGAACTGTAGTTAGTAGTAATTTCAATTTGGCTATCTTTAACTATGAGTTTAAATTTTTATTTGGCCGTTGCTTGTAATAGCCATGGTGAAATTTGGCTAGAACTTGTAAGAGATATAGAAAGAAACTAGTACACAAATACCACAGTTTTAAGTTCTCCATAGATTGTTGTTGTCTAAAAAGAATGGTTTGTCACCAACCACTACTTTGGTGTAGAAGGATCTGAGTTACTAACACTAATGACAATTTACTTGAGTTACTAATGTAATTAAAAATAAATACTATTCAGAGTATGGCAGAGTTTCACAAGGCATAAATATTGTTGAACCACCCATGTATGCCAAACAAAAAGCTGTAAATAAAGCTCCGGTTCTACAATATTGCCAGTCTAGGAAAAGAATACAGGGAGTTGTGTAGTGAGTACATGGTAGTGACAAACAATTTGGAGACAGAGATTATGCAAAAAGCAAGTGCAATTTTTATGAATAAAATATGTGCTCAAGCCAGCAATTGCAAGGGATAGTTAACAGCATCACTTATACCTTGGAGGCCTCTGCTCAAGAAAATTCTGAACTTGGGATAAAGAGGGACTGAACAAAGATAGTCTAGCAGCCAAGGCATCTTCAAAAGGAACAGAACCACCCATTGCCCTACAAAAATCCAATACCCAAATCAGATATAAAAATAAATGTAAAATTGAAAAACTTGCAAACAAAATTTAGTTGCAACATCCAACCTAGCAGTCCATTCAGCCACAGCCTTTCCAGCTCCGCAGAATTCAGCAAGCTCGTCAATACCTTCATCGACGCATACAGTGCTATCGACATCAAAGCACACAGCATCAGCA
The DNA here is from genome assembly GCA_026873985.1 of Saraca asoca. Classification (NCBI taxonomy): domain Eukaryota; kingdom Viridiplantae; phylum Streptophyta; class Magnoliopsida; order Fabales; family Fabaceae; genus Saraca; species Saraca asoca. Next base: position 16,564 of record JANHAO010005191.1, on the reverse strand, counting down.
TTTCTCCAAAGCTCAAGAATCTCTATCCAATTAAGAAATCAACCATCAAGGCATCAACATAATGATTGTAGAATCTTAAAAATAATAACTTTGAAAGTGATAGAGTCATAGACAATGTTTTTAACCTTTGGAAGGCAAAGTGTTGTTGAAGTGGTCCATTTTTGAGCCCCCAGCTGGCAGAATTGAAGCAGCAATCACTTTGAAAGAATTAGACTGTTTCATAACGCCAATTCCAATTCCATATGGATTCTTCCTCAGCTGTAGTGTAGCATTACGAAGAAAATGAGACCGAGACTTTCCACTGCATGGAAAAACTAGGTTAATCCTTGATCTCACCAACCCTTCCATGACAAATATCTGCAAATCTGAAAATCAAAAACTAATTCCTCAGTTGCAAACAATCTTTTTAGGACATTTAAAAGCAAACCAAACTGACAGAGGAAAAAAAAAGAAAAGAAAAGAAACAAAAGAGCGTAGTAGATTTAGATCTATTAACAGGAAAAGTGTATAAATGTTGGTAGCAATGAATTTCACAGAAGATGATGGAAGCGCTTGGAGTTCTTACGTGCGTCTGCTACGATGCTCCCCAACTAACGAACTCTATTGGAAAGATGCCTTCCTTTTCAACTGTTGAGGGTGTCATGAGCTGGATCTACTTGGGTCGGGTCAGGTCCGGGGGCAATCTTGCTAAGGCCTATCTTGGCCCGTCTGCACTTCAAGATGGTTTATTAGGGCCAAGTCAGGCTCATTAAGGGGAAGAATTCTCTAACCGATAAATTGTGTTTAATATAAGTTTCAATTATTTTTAATTACAATTAATATTTGTTTTTATAAATTTTGGTGAATTTATCTGAAAATTTAAAGTTCTTAAGTCTCATCAATGGTCAATATACAACTTTCACTATCAATAGATAATAATGTATCACTGATATAAATGAATAATAGTGTAAAAACCTTTAACACTACATGAGTGAATCAAATTTTAATCTAAATTTAAAAGAATATAAAACATAAAAGAGAGAAATAGTTTATCAAATGAAAAAAAAATATTAATTTGGCAGAAACCAACTCATAATTCTAATATATATGGACATTTAAATATCATTAAATAAATAATATTTTAGAAGCTAAATATTCATAAATAGCATAAGATTTTTAAAAACAACCCATGTATTACTAAATATACGGCATTTCTTAATTTGGTTCTGATTGATTATTTATCCTCGTTACTTCTCTTACGCGGAGATGCGAAAGATAAAGAACATCCAACTGCACTGTAGTCCTTGAAATGGAAGACGAGTAAGAATTAATTTCAGTAAAGAAAAAAAATAAAGCAAGTTATCTGGGAACTAGCTGATAATAATTCAAAATTTGTTCAGAGACCGGGTATCTCAAAAAGTCCGTTCATGATAAAATAAAAGATAAAATATAAAATAAACTAACAGAATAAAAATGTGCCTGTAAAGTATTCTGATTTATTATACCAATGTAGATACATCAACAGTTGGATGAATTCTGACTTCTGAATCTATGGCTTCCTAATGCACATCTACCCCGTGCACCCGAATAAATACAAGTAAAAAATTGAGGATGGCCCATCAGGATAATCCTTTGCGATGAGTCATGTAATGTGAAACAAACTTAATGCATAAAAACTCAACTCTATAAACGCCAAGAAATGCAAGAATTATGGTTTCAACAGAGCAATTATTACAGAAGCTAAACAAAAAGGTTCACAAAATCTAGCACCAATTCCAAATGAACCAGCTGACATGATCCTTTCTTCGCCACTGCAAAATAAACTGCAAATGTTTCTCCAGCAATCAACCTTCCAGTGCTGATGCTCCAGAAATAATCTCAATCAATTCAGTGGTAATTGATGCTTGACGAGTTCTATTACAAAAAAGAACACAGAGATCAGTCATGTTATTCTAGGAAAGAGATATAGATAGGCTGTGGCTGAGATATTTTTATATGTTCCAATGAAGACTATGATTAATACAGGTGGGTTGCCCAAACATGTGCCTGAAGAGATGTAAATTAGTGTGCATAAATTAGACAGGGCAAGGGGGAGAGGGAGGGACGGAGGGAGGGGGGGAGAGAGAGAGAGAGAGAGACAGACAGACAGACCTGTTATAGGTGAGGGTTAGACGATCAAGCATGTCTCCTGCATTTCTGCTAGAGCTGTCCATGGCAGACATCCTTGCTCCTTGCTCACTGCAAGCATTCTCCAATACAGCATTGAACAAGATCTATAAAATCCATGATATTGTTCTTAGCAAGTCATAGAAGCCTCATCATGAATGGCATTGCTTTCACCGGCAGTTTAGCTTGAAAACATAAAGGTGCCAACACAATCTTTCCAAATCAAAAGTGTTAAAATGGAAAAAATGCAGGCAGCAGCAAAGTTTGTGGAACAGGAAGCAAGAACTTAAAAAAAATAAATAAATAAAAACCAAAAGCAACAACTGTTTAAAACTGTACTCACACAAGAAAACTGGAACTCAGCCAGATTCTGAAGTACTTCTGATTTTGTCTCACCACCTTCAATCTCATAGGAGTCCAGATTCCCAAGCTTTCCCCCAGATTCAGCCTCTCTCTCCACAATCTACATGAACATTGCATCACTTTATAACAACAAATCAGGAGGCATTAAATAAAAAAAAAATTACAGAAAATAAATGAGTTACATAATGAATTGAGGCCAATTCTAGAAATAGATGCAACCTTGACACAGACTCCATAGCGACCAATTGGATATCCTAAACAAATATCATTGTTTAATAAAATGAAGTACCTCAGGAGATAAGACAGTTGACATTGTCGGCAGAAATGAAACAACTGACTGGAACTTGTTGAAGACAACCCTTAAGGCATCAAATTCTACATTCTTTAGGATATCATCTGCCAAGACAGAGACCTGAAAATACAACAATTTTGATGTAACAAGAGGGAAAGAACCTAAATGAGTGTGTGTAGCAAAACAGGTACTGAGCATATTCATTAATTATCTAAGTCTTAGAATCTTTGTCAAGCTTTGATTTAAAGGAGTCCCTTGAACAAACCATTTTCTGAAGACCTGAGAAGGTAATTCCATGAAAAAGTAAGCCTATGATTTCAACAGTTACATAATATTCTCAATCTGTTATCTATCATGACTCTGAATTTTCCATCACTTATTTCCTTTTCTCAAATTACTGCAAATTGAAATATCAAGTAATCATTTTCCAATTCTATTGCCTATTATGCTACAATTTATTAGAAGTCCAGAACAATTCGATCCAAAGAACCTCTAGAGTCCAATATGTAGACAAGTAGGAAAGCAGGGTGCTCAAGATACACATGTACATGAACAAATAAGTAACAATCCACCAATTGATAGCAAAGACAATAAACCAACCTGAGTGTAATTCAGGGGATTTTTCTGCAACTCAGTTATGATTATCTCAATGTCTTTCTTTGAGTCACGTATCAATTGAGCTTTTGCCTTCTCTCCCAAAATGACATACTCTGTCTCCTTCTCAGGTCCTATTGCAAAATAATAAATAAAATAAAAAATTAATGATGATGATGATAAGAAGAAACATTCTAAAGCTTTCCAACTAAGGTCCAATTACACTTTTTTCCAGATCAAAAGACTTATTTTACAATGCCACCATTTTCTTATTTTACAATGCCACCATTTCTCTTTCTAATTCTCGACAAAAAAAAATATCATGCTTTGTGTCATTTGTGCAAATATCTAGAAACACACTTCAAATGGACTAATTAACAACCTCCATAAGGTGATATGACTAAACAAAGAAATTTCCAGGTTGACAAATCAAAGTCAAATTGCCAAATAACTTTGCTCCCTTTGATCACAGATTTTCGCAAATCCTACAGGGGCAACTTATGGAATGACTAGGATTCAGAGATTTTACCTTACAACATCATGTGATTTTTAAAAATCTAAATGCATTTTAAAGAAACATGGATAACATTCAACCTTGCTATGTCATGATATAACATCCATATGAATTAAGAAGTGCAGTTTGTGGTAAAAATTACCAGAATTAATTTTTTGTATAGCCTTGCTTATCTTGACAGATGTAGAATTGATTCCACCACACAGACCTTTGTCTGAAGAAATGGTAACAATAACATTCTTTTTCACATCAACACCTAAGCATGGCAACAGACAGGCAAAAACATATAAAGTCAGGGCATCAGGCACATAATGTTTATATATGATATGATTATGATTATATGCGCATGTAGCTAATTCATATAATTATGAAGCAGTGCCATGCAAGTGCTACTGCCATGCCATCGCACCTATATTATGGGCACTCAAAGAATGAGTAACATGTTATTCAAGTTATATGAAAATCAAAAACAGTCAAATTAAATTGCCATGTATGAACTATATAAACCATGTTGGTCAACATACTGGGAGTGTCACCCAGAAGGGCAGTAAATGGCTGCCATAGGCCACGTGAATTTTCAGCTCTACTTTGAATAGCTCGAAGCTTTGAAGCTGCAACCATCTTCATCGCCTTTGTAATTTTCTGGATATTCTTGACACTCTTCATCCGATTTCTGACTGCATCATTACATTTAATCACAAAATATCATCGTCTATTTGGCAGGCAGCTATCCATCTAACAGAACAAAGCATGAAAGAAACTCTACAAGAATGATCTATAGACAATGAATAGAAGAGAAAATTGATCCTACCTACTTGAGTAGAAATTGAGCGGACCCCCTGGGGAACTTGCTCCCTGTCAACAATGCAAAATTAGTCACTACAGTGAAGAAGTGACACTATTTGTCCAAACCTCAATCAATGAATGAAATACTTTAGTATGGCATCTATAGCCTTACATTGCATTTCCCAACAAACAGATTGTAATAAATTATGGAAATGTGAAATGCAGCATTGCAGTGAGCAATAGAGAAAGCAGTAGATTTAGAGAAGGGGTGCGAGATCGTACTCAGAGATCAGAGAGGATCGGATAGCGGACATTGTTTGGGGAGAGATTAGAGGAGCGAAACGCCTCCCTTCCCCTCTCAGAGCAGACATCGCCATTGCTACGGTGATTGGTGATCGGCTTCCGGAAACCCTAACGCCGAAGATCAATAGGGAAATTTTGTGTGAAAGTGGTGAATATGATGAAGAAGAATAGAGCCAACACTCTGCACTTTTGGCTCTCTAATTGCGGAATGGGGATGCTCGTCACCTGTGGAAGAGGGTTGGGTTGGGGTTAAAGTCACTACTAACTGGACTGCAATGCGTACAACCCGTTTTATCTTCGTTAAATCAGTGACTGCTACTTGCAATTTTGTTAATTTTTAATTAGATTTTTATAATTTAATAACTCAAAATTAAATTCTTATATTTATTATTTATTTTTAATCAGATATTTTTTATTATTATATTTATCAAATTTTCTTAATAATTGATACATTTGTACAATATTTTATGAATGTAATTTAACAATCATTGATAAAAATTATATATTATTTATATTTATGTTTTAAATGGTAAATAATATAGAGTGTAGAACTTTATAAATTATTTTATTTTTAAAAAAATTTAAAATTTCATAATTTTCAATTTATAAATTATTAATTATGTGTAACATATTGTTGACAAAACATAATAAGAGATATCTAATTAAAAATAAAATATATATATAAGGAATTGATTATAAACTTTTAAATTATAATGATCTGATTAGAAATTGAACAAAAATAGCAAAGTAACTTATCATTTTATTTATTTGTTATATATATGAATGAAACTTATACTTTGAATCTACATATTTTTGTTCTGATGCATTTAAAGTATTAATAAAACACATTAAAAAAATAAAAGCTTTGAAAATTTTTTGCCATTTCTTTTATAACTAGGGAAATTACAAACACTGACCAGTACTAAGATCATGATTCATGAACCTGGAATAATAAACTAAGGATACATCATTGGCTAACAAGGGAACAAGTTCTCTGCTGGACTTACTGAAAATACCAAGGCTAGGTTGCTGCAGCTGTCCGCATTTGACCAGGAAGTCAGCACATTGGTTGGCCTCTCTGCAAATGTGAATTCGAGTATGCTCTCCAGCAAGTTCCTGCACTCAAGAAATAGGGGATTTAGCACAATATTATTAGTATTAGATTTGTTAAACATGTTAACTACAACTGGAGAATCCATCTCAATACACACACGAGTGATGCCTATACTAATGGCTAGTTTCAACCCTTCAGCAAGGCCCGGTGGCTCAGCCAACACACTGCGGGGGTATCTTAGGCCCTTAAAAAATCCCGCGGTCCATCTTCCATTTGAGTCCCTAACAAGGCTTCCAGGACCAACTAAACCAAAGTTGCCCGACTGCCCCATCCGCGTTATGAATAACCCAACCCTCCAAGGTGATAGAACAATTGCATCAAGTGGAGGGGTGAATTGGTGTCACAAGAATTAATTTTTATCAATGAAATTTTTTTCTAGAATTCATAAAAAAACTAGCTATTTTCGTTAAGAACAAGTTAAATATAAATGTAAATAAGGCAATTAAGAGTATAAAATAAAAGAGTTGAGAGAGAGATAGTGCAAATTGATTATAGAGATTTGATGGTTCAAAATAAGCATCTTTAAGGTCTACTCTTCTCTTTCACAAACTGAAAATGGTCCACTTGAGGGTCATCCACTAATTGAAGTATAAGACAACTTACATAACCCTTTTACAATCTTTTTCCATGCTTGATCTTCTCATAAGATTTAAGCAATGCCTCACACCAAGGCAACTTCACAATCCATGGATTTCAAAATATAAGCCTCACACCAAGGGTACCTCAGAATCGGAGTTCTCTCAGGATCTTATAAAAAATCTCATTATTCTCTTGATCCCAAACTAATGAACCAAAGCAAACAAATAAGTTTGTGGGAATGTCTCAAAGAGACTATAATATTTTTTTTTCACTCTAAAAAGTGTAGATATTCAAGGAATGACAAAAAAATCTTCTTGAAAGCTCTGAAGAGAAGTGGATAAATCTAGAATATCTTACTCTTTTGTGCTTGTAATGGATGTTAAGAAGTGTTGAAATGACCTCTATTTAATACTACTTGGAAGGGTAGCTATTGGAGAGTTAATAATGGTCCACCTCAACTCCAACTCATCTTGTACTTCCTTACCAATGAGATGTCACTTTCACTCCTCAAAGAGCAACTTGATTTTAACTTGCACTTGGCTTAAGCTTTCCAACTTTTCTTTGTAAACCTTCTATGCTTAACTTTTTCTTTGGATTTAGCATGTGTTTCTTAATGGTCAAGTATATATGAAACCCGAATAGTGCTGTCACTATTAATGCAGAGAGCAACTTGACTAAGTCTACTCTAATCCAAAACTTAAGATAAAAATATTAGCTTATTTTGGATAAGCATCAAAGTATTATAAAAAATCCAAATAAATAGAATTGTCATATTTATGAAAGAAATTTAACCAATTCAGCTCAATGTAACTTAGTTTATCATTTGGTTCATTAACTAGAGAACCTAGAAGCAAGCCATTAGAAAAATCATTATCAAAACAAATATAATATAAGCTAAAGGTTTTCACAATCTCCCCCTTTTTTTTATAATGACAGTTCTACAATCTTGATATTTTACATTGTTGTAATCCTTCTTGTTCTCATGGGTTAGCTTGCATCTTGTTTCTTACTATTGCTTGTCTCTCCCTATCTATTTTCTCCCCTTTTGGCATCATCAAAAAAATATTTTGTAGGTTAGTTATAAATGCTAGGAGAATTAAATGCTTGAATAAAGTCATAAATAGTTATAATAATGAGCGATTATATCAAAAGAATTCAAGACATAATAAAGATGTAATCATAAATAGTAATAAGTATGTCTCACATCGAGAATATATATCACATTAGTTACTTATCATTGCTACAATATTGAAAGTATTAAAACAACAATGACAAAATGACATATTTGTGCACCTATTAACTAGATTCTTATACAATCATATGCAAGGAATGCATACATTAAACAAAAAAGGATAATGCACATGCAACTAAGTACCTTAGAAAAGACTTAAACATGAAACACATGAACACATAGAAAACCTAAAAAGACACAAGCTTGGATACTTTGGCAAAGTTGCTAATTCTTAGAAATGGAAGCCAGGACATCTTTGTTGATGGTGGATTTTGGTTCTGGGCCAAACTCTAGTCAACGAAAGATTCTTTTCGGATCTCAAACTATAATCTGGTTGCAAACACAGTAAATGAATGCAAAAGGTGAGAAGAAGAGAAAGAGTAGTAAGGAACACAGAGCTTTTAACGTGGTTCAGCTAATTTTGGACAAAACTGGACCTTACGTCCATGGTAATGTATTGATCTGAAAGTATTTTTACAGAGTTTCAGTATGGTAGCTTCCGTCCTCTCCCAACGTCCATCTCCTTCCTTCTATTTATAGAGGAGAGAGGTTACAATTGTAATTTTACATGCAACAAATCTATTACATCAAACATTTAATATATAAGATAGAATGGATAGACTAAAATCCTGCAAATAAGCTTCTATAGGTTGCTTTCTACAAACGGGCCCTATGTGTCTACTGGGTAATGCATATGCTAGTCTTCTACTTAACGAGCTCCTGGGTTGCTGGTCGTACATCACGAGCTAGACCCTTCGGCTTGGGAGAGTTGTTGCCTTCTAAGGTAGTGAGGTCGAGCTCGTTCTCATTGGGGTGAGCTCAGGTAGAGGAGGCCACTAGCAATATGAGCTGGAACTTAGCGCTTTGAGCATCCTAGCGAGCTGAGGTCTTGCAGCACTTGGGCCATTTGTCAACCCATTAAGGATATTCCGAATTTCACCTATAACATAAGCCCTCCAACTCTCAGCTCACTTCGCGGGTCGAGAGTTGAAATTTGCCAGAGTTCATTCCCTTCACGGGATTCAGCCTAATCAAAGTCTTCATTGAATCTATCATTTCATCTATTCTAGGCCATACTTCCTATAGTATGTGCCTCATGATTATTGGTGAGTTAGCCTCATTCTTTTCCAAGGTAATAAATAAAAGTGGTTGGGAGATTCATTTGGACCCTTCGGTGAGACTAGGCTTGGCTCTATTTAAGGCAGAAGAGGTTCCTTTTGCTTCTTCACTGAACAACCATGAATATCCTAGATAAGCCTCCCTTATTTATGGCATTTTGCCTTTCCACCATGGCATGTATGACCTACTACATAAGAAGCTTAGAAGATATGACTTCTCCAGTAACGTGGAGAGATCCCATACGGATCTCAGATTATGTCTGCACGACTTCGTCATGGGATTTCACCCCACCAGCTAGGCTCTTGCTACTTCTTGAGTTACTCTTTTTGTGAATCAGGAAAGGAGCCATTGGTCGAGAAGATTAAGGAGCAGCTATGCTCGTTTGCTCTTCGGTTGACGGGAGTCAAGCTGAGGAAGAGCTTACTATTGAGGAGGGCACTAGAAGAAGAATTTTGAGGACTTAAGCAAGCTCGTGAGTTCTAGCCAGCAAGAGCTTGCCTCTCAGTGGCCAACCTTCTAATTGATAGGAGCTTTCCCCTTGTGCGATAATCTTTCTTCTAGAAGGAACTAGCTGTAGCCTCCTCTGACTTGTATTTTGACTTTTTCTAATTTGTATTCTGAGTTTTCTGATGTAATTTTACCTCACTGAGGCTTTTTAATGAATAAAATCTTCTTTTCGATTTCTATGTGTCATTTTTAGCTTTCTGCATTGCATAGGTGATAATGCAAACTCTTGTGGTTCACGATGAAATACTCAATAGCTAATCAGCCAATTTCCCATATAAGCAAACATCTTGCAAATAAAATATGAGCAAAACAGATAAGAACTGTTTCCAATAGAAAGTCGCATGAGAGATACGAATATTTGGTCGCATGAGAGCTGCGAACATTTGGTCATATGAGAGCTGTGAATCATAGTAGTCTTGCTACCTTAGGCAAATAATCAGGTCAATTTTTACACTTTAGCGAGCACACAGCCACGTTAGCATTGAGTGTTTAAGAGTGCCTTTACGCCTAAGCGAGCACGCAGTTACTCTTGCATTGTGAGTTTGTTTTTTAGCGTCTGCACACCTCAGCGAGCCCGTAACTCAACTAGAATTGTTTCGGGGTGAGCCTCGATGCCTTAGTGAACACACAACTACGCTGGCAATTATTTCAGGATGAGTCCCGACACCTCAGCGAGCACACAACTATGTTGGGAATTGTTCTGGGATGAGCTCCAGTGCCTTAGCGAGCACGTAGCTACGTTGGTAATTGTTTCGGGATAAGCCCTAATGCCTTAGTGAGCACATAGCTACGCTGGCAATTGTTTCAGGATAAGCCTGACACCTCAACGAGCAAGCAACTACATTGGTAATTGTTTCGAGATGAGCCCCAATGCCTCAGCGAGCACACGTTACACTGGTAATTGTTCCGGGATAAGCTTAGTGCCTTAACGAGCATGTAGTTATGATGGCAATTACTTTGGGATGAGCCCCAATGCCTCCGCGAGCATGCAGCTATACTGACAATTGTTCTGGAATGAGCCCCAGTGCCTCAGCAAGCATGCAGCTACGCTAGCAACTTCATCAATTCATCTCCGGAATGAGCTCTAAGGGGCCTTAGCTTAGAAAACTGGCAACTTCGTCAATTCATCTCCAGAATGAGCTCTGGGGGGCCTCAACTTAGAAAGTTGGCAACTTCATCAATTTATCTCTGGAATGAGCTCTGGGGGGCCTCAACTAGACTGAAGTCACGGTTGGCACAAAGTCACTTGAGAGATTTGAAAGAGTTGATCGCATGCAAGCTGTGGAGACTGTGGATTCTTGATAATAAAGAGTAAATTGAGAGCATGCAAAAAAGGACTTGCAAGAGAGCTAAGCCAATCGACACACAAGATTTCTTTCAACAAGGATAGAGGAAAGTATTTACATTAACTCTTGAATTTAAGGTACATTATCAATGTATAATTATGACCGAGCCCCCCAGCTCTCGGCCAGCATCTTGCTGGGGATGTTGAGATTGCTATCCTATGGGCCACACGACGTACTCCTTTAGATGGTCTCTTTTGATCAAGTCTTCAATTGTATCCCTAAGGGCCCAAAAATTCAAGGTCCCATGGCCGGCTTCATTATGATAAGCATAAAACTCTTCTTGGTTCCTCTGTCTATAAGGGATCCTAGAAGGTGCAGGCATCCCGAAGTCCTCTTTGTCCCTTTTTGCCATATAAATCCTATCTTAAGAGTCTGATAGGATGCTGTATTGCTCGTGGTGGCCTGAATGTTGAGGTTCCTCACCTTTGGTCCTTTTGGACTTCCTTCTGGTTCGCTCAGCAAAGCAATCACCCTGGTCTACATTGCCCCTCTTCTTGTCATGGGAGGAGCCTTTTCTCTTATCCTTCCTGTCAAACTTTCTCGAGCCAAAAGTCTCTTCCCACTTGACCTGTTTAGTAGCTCACTTATAAAACTTGGTTAGATCCTTCACCAGGGACTTGTACAGGCTTTTGTACAGCTTTCCATCTTTGTAAAGTCTCACAGAGATCATCACCAACATGGTTTCTTCAGATGGATTCTCCACTGAATTGGCTTCTAGCCTTAACTTGGCGATGTAGTCCTTTAGTAACTCATACTTGCACTGAAAGATCATGGCAAGATGATAGGGGTCACAAGCTATCTCTTTAGCACTCGGTGTTGGTTGATAAACTTTTGTTGGCAATCTTCCCAACTGTAAATCGAGTGATCCGGGAGGCTTTTGAACTAAGCTCGAGGTACACCTCCCAGCGTGGCTGGGAAAACTTGACATTTGACCAGAGGATCGACCATTTGCAAATCTATTTGAAACATTGAACATATTCAGATGATCATACGGATCAGAGTCCCCATTATATAATGGAATCGTGGGGTCGTTGAGCTTGAGGGGGAGGGCCCGAGCCTTAATTTCCTTAGAAAGTGGCAACCTTTCTTTGAAGCAAGCTCGATCATTCAGAGCTTGGAGGCATTCCTCCAGCCGAAACATTTTTTGGAATTATTTTTCAACCAACGGGTCTTGCACCCCAAATTATTGGTTGGAAGATTATTCGATCCTTTGGTCCTCACGGTTGCAAGAGCTGCGACTTGGAGTTTGCCCTTGTGAGTAATGTGCTGGAGAATTCTCCTGATTGGCGTTGCCTAAATGTCCAACTTGTTACTGTTGGTGAAAATTCATAGGCACTACTATATCTGCCTGCCTCTACACATCTTGCGCTAGTATCATGACTGCTCTAGTCAGCTCTCCTATCATACTTTCTAGCCTTTCTGACGCTAAAGCCAAGCCGACATTCCGTCAGTGCCATTGGTAGTAGCAGCAATGATGGGAGTGGTGGAGGAGTCTGTCATAAACACATGACCTTCTAGAGGGTTAGACAATGCATTTGAAGCTCTGGTAGCTCTTCTCTTGACCATTACAGCAAAAAAAAATCAGAGAACAAATGAGATCCCCATAGATAGTGCCAAAATATTGACGATGGATTTTGGTTTTAGGCCAAACTCTAATCAATAAAGGATTCTTTTTGGATCTCAAACTACAATCTGGTTGCAAACATAGTAAATGAATGTATAAAGTAAGAAGAAGAGGAAGTGTAGCAAGGAACACAGAGTTTTTAATGTGGTTAAGCCAAATTCAGACAAAATCAGACCCTATGTCCACGATAATGTATTGATCTGAAAGTATTTTTATAGAGTTTCAGTATGGTAGCTTCCGTCCTCTCCTAACGTCCATCTCCTTCCTTCTATTTATAGAGGAGAGGAGGTTACAATTGTAATTTTACATGCAGTAAACCTATTACATCAAACATTTAATGTATAAGACAGAATGGATAGACTAAAATCTTATAAATTAGCTTCTATAGATTGCTTTTTACAAATGGGCCCCATGTGTCTGCTGGGCAATGCATATGCTAGTCCCTTGCTTAATGAACTCCCGTGTTGCTGGTCGTACATCACAAGCTAGACCCTTCGGCTTGGGAGAGTTGCTGCCTTCTAAGGAAGCAGGGTCGAGCTCATTCTCGTTGAGGTGAGCTTGGGCAGAAGAGGCCACTACCGACTCGAGCTAAAACTTAGCCCTCTGAGCGTCCTGACGAGCTGAGGTCTCATAGCACTTGGGCTATTTGTTAGCCCATTAAGGATATTCCAAATTTTACCTATAACTATCTTGGATTTGGCTAATGATTGTAACTAGTAGAGATGCATCTTTATTCTTAATTGCTTCAAGTTCTTAGTAACCTGCTCTTTTAGATCTTGATGAGCTTGTTTGATCCTAGCAAGCCTTGCCTTAAGTTGCATAATACTAGAATTCCCATGAAAATCATCAGGCATATCTCTAAGCACAACATCAATATAAGTAGCCTGTTGGTGTATGGGAACAATTATTAAAGAAGATGCATTACCTTTTTCATTAGAAGTAGGCTCATTCGGTGTTGCTAGGGTAGTAACTAAGTCATTTAAATCAACCATCATGTCTTGAGAATGGTTTCTCATGATAAATGGATGCTCACTTTAAATAAGAACCCATTACACATTTTCAATATTTTCCATGATTGCATTCTAGTTAGAAAGATTTTTCAATTCTTTCTCAACAAGATTTTTTAAAGAAGGTAGCATCTTTTCTTTTTCCTTTTTTAATTTTTTGGCCTCAGGAGATTTTTCACCATTATATTTAGACATTTTCTTGCCCTTAGAGGTATTGGAAGGGTTAAAAAAGATAACAACTCCCTTGTTCCTTGGCAATTCAAGACTTGCTTTTCTAGACATAGATTGGCTCAAAATTGTTTTAAAGTTAATAGAAATCTTGCTCTTTGTTAGAGAAGACTTGTTACCTTTTAATTAATCATTTTGTTCAACCTTTTTCTTTCTACCTCTTTTCTTGTTGGAACTTTTCTTAACAATTTCACCTATTAGGAGTTTATCTTTTGGTCACAATTGAGCATACTAACTTTAGCATTTTTTTCACATACTCCAAAAGTGATATGCTTGATCCACTCCTCGACATTGTAATTTCTTTCACTAATTTTTCCTTTCTTTAAAGTCAATAGAACACCTTCATTTGGAACCCTTAAAAGCTTACTGGGCTTTTTAGAAGTAAGTAACTATTCATTCCCTTTGACATATCCTTGAATATGATCATCACTTAACTCAGGGGCAATGTTGGCATAAAACAACTTTGTATACCCATCATAAATTTCTTCATCAAAGCTCACAAAAGGATCTTGACCCAAATTTCTCAGCCACTCAATGCTTTTCAATCCTTTCTTCAAATAAATAATATCAACCTTCCTATGGGTCACACATTTTCTTTTTACAAAGTTTGAGTAATATTGATTTCTGGAGGAAGGATTCTTAAAGAAAATGATGAGAAATTTTATCATTTTTTATTGGAGAGTTATTTTAGTTTGTTGAATAATAGAGAAGGGTTCTGTATATATAGTGAAAATGGGTTTAAGGTGGAAAGAGGTAAAAAGAATAAAAACTAGGAAATTTCTCTAAGAAACCATTTAGGCAATTCAAAGCAAAGCTTAAAAAATGAAAAGGAAAGGAGCAAAACCTAGTTTGGTTGTAGTTAAAAGTAGGCAGTAGCATTGCAAGTGAAGGACAATGAAAGAGAAGACATACTGCGTTTTGTAATTTTTTTATTTTAACTAAAAGAGTGAAAAAGAAATTAAAATAATCAAATGAGTAAGCTAATCAAACCTTTATACTGCTTTTCATCTACCAGCTTATCATTTTTATCTTTGTCTAGTTTAGTGGATGGACTAATTGGAGTACTAAGGATTTTTGCATTTTCCATTCCAAATCTCTTTAAGAGATCTTTAGTGTACTTGGCTTGATTTATGAAGATACCTTTTTTAGTTTGTTTCACTAGACATCTAAGGAAAAAAGTAAGCTCTTCCATCATGCTCATTTCAAACTATACTTTCATAAGATTTTGCAAATTTCTCAAACAAGAGGTTGTTAGTGGATCCAAAAATAATATCATCAACATATATTTTCACAATCAAGATATCATGCTCAATGTTTGACAAATAGAGTTATGCCTATTTTTCCTCTTGTAAGGCCATTTTTAATTAGAAATTTGCCAACAGATTGTTTGAGACCATACAAAGCTATCTTGAGTTTGAAAACATGATTTGATTTTTCAAGATTTTCAAATTTGGGTGATTATTTGACATAAACTTTCTCATTTAAGAAACCATTCAAGAAAGCACTTGTAATATCTATTTGATATAATTTGAAATTCTTGATTGATGCAAGAGCAAGTAGCATGGGAATAGATTCAAGTCTAGCAACGGGTGTATAAGCTTCATCATAATTAATACTATCACGCCCCAACCTATGGAATGTGACTGGCATAGGAAGTCATCGGTAAAACCTTCCTACAAGCCTAATAATGCAATTTATTTTGAATATAAATAGCTTTTATAGATTCAAGTTTAAACATGTACAAATGATTCTACCGAAAATCCAACAGAGTTTTCCCTGTTTTTCTAACATCTGGCATAATGCCAACATACACAAAAAGGGGCTACATGCCAAAAATAACGTGTATAACACATGACAAAATAAACAGTGGCCCAAACTAAACGTCCCTGTCCTATTAGGCAGCCAGACAACATACCAATATGCAATGTATTCCTACAAACTGCCAACAATACCATCATATGTATACCTGAAGACTCCACAAAAGTGATCTACTCACTCAAGGAGCAAATCTAGTATCTAGATGAGATGGAGGGGCAAAAGGAGAATCCTGAGGCTCTGGAAATAGGAGAACAAAAGAATAGTGAGTTTCATTGAAACTCAGTGAGTAAACAATCCTTGTATTCACCCAAAACCCCATATAGAAATCATGATCAAAAGTGTGTATATGTAAGTATCAATACATTACCGTGAACAAATTCGACAATTCCACTCATCATGATAGTTCAGCAACTAGAATATGATATTTAAAAAAATGTCACAAGTATAAAACATGATATCATAATAATAAATACTCAACATGATATAAACATAAGGAAATATGTAGTAAAGCTTTTAAATTATAATGATATTCTTATAACAACATACTCAATTGAAATTCCAATAAGGGCAACTCCAAGAGGGAACCATTCCAATATAAACCTGATCTATCTAGCATGTCTGTCGGATGATCAACCTTGTCCCACCTTATCTCTTCATTACATATACACAAGTGCATTCGCGAGTTCCCAATGAATTCCCTGGTGATTTTAGGACCTTTTTCTAAAACTAATTCTATCACATAGCATAATATCCTCTTTCGGGAAAATAGAGCTTTTCAAACATACATAACATGTTTAAGCCATTTATATTCATTCATCAAATAGAGAATAAAATTGCCAATTTTAATAATATAAGACAAGAAGGATAATACATAATCTATGTCATGGCAGGCCATCCCATATACACACGCAATGTGAAGATATATTTTTGAAACCACTTTGATATGTATAAGTAAAATTCATTATTAAAAAGGTCAATAAGATTTCATATAATA
>JANHAO010005190.1:0-22988 GCA_026873985.1 Saraca asoca | reverse complement strand
AGCTGAAATTACTGAAAAGACCATCATAAGCACTTATAAAATTAAAGTGTTTGGATAAATAAGCACTTGTCATAATTTTTAAAAACTTAAAAAATTAAGAATAAAAACTAAAGAACTAAAAATTAAAAATTAACATTATATATATCATGAAATCATAATTAAAAATTAAAAATAAAGTAAATATTCACCATGTATACTGAAAAAATTTATTAGTTACCGTTCACATATAATCTCTAGTATATAAAAATAGCTAATGTTGCATAATTTTTAAAGTACTATAAAAACATGAAATTAAAGCTAGACAGTTGTGGGCATCTGATTTCTAATATTGTCTCTTACTTACTCCATTTGCCTAATACTTTCTTGATTTGGTTCCTCCCATGTGACATCTTCAGGTATATCTTTATCTACCTCAGCATCGCTAGGACTTGTAATTAGGGAAATTTCAAAGGAAAAAAAATGGAGGTTTGAGCCAACAATGTTAGAGATTTTTTAAACTTTACACAACCTACCAGATGAATGTTGATATAGAGGTATTAAACGGGCCTAAAGTTCACTGGTCGGAGTGGATTGGACATGTTAAAGTTAGGCCCATTTTCAACGGGTCAAGTCCGATGGACTACAGTCCAAGCAGATCGAATCCGCATGGATACGGACCAATCCGCAGCCCTAAACAGGCCAGGACTAAAGTAAAAATTTCGTAAGGATTAAATTGAAAAGTTTTCGCTCGGGTGGATTTTTGTAAAAGGGGGTGAGAAGTCTGGGGGCTAAAACGTAATTTTTTTCATTTCCCTTATAAAATAGGCTGGTCCACGGGTCGGTCTGGTCCATGGGCGGGCCGGACCAGACCGGCAATCCACAGGCCCATTTTGATGCGGGCCTAAACGAGCTTAGGCTCGGTCCGAATGGATTTGGGCCCAATCCGGCCTGGCCCGGCCGTTTAATACCCTTATGTTGATGAGAGAGGAGCATGGAAGAGTCTGATGTTCTCCTCACAATATCGCAGGAGCAGAAGAGGAAACAAGCCCTAGAAAAAATGAAGGACATTTGAAAGGAATTTTCACAATTGTAGAATGATAGTTTTGTTCATAAAACACCAGTCATATGACTTTCGTATAAGCTTTTTTTGATAAGCTTCTCCATGAAACTTATTAAAATAAGCTAAAATGGGCTTATAGAAGGGTTATAAGCTATTTTTATAAGCTTAAACAAACACATAATATTTTTTATCTAAAGTACTTATGTGATAAGATAAGCTCAAATAAGTTATAGATAAGCTCTCCCAAACGCATCCTTTGTGTTAAACAAATCAGGCTTGTATTATAAAATGATAGTATGAGTCTGATCCATTAACTTATATAAGATCTTATTTCAAATTTGGTTTGGCCTTTTGAAAAAATCTGACTAGGCCCGTTAGCTTATGTAAAGGCATGCATTTGCATATGTGCCTTTAAATAAGCCAAAGGGTCAAGGTTTAAAAAGTCTCAAATAGGTCAATGACCTATTTAAGAATATATATATACATAACATATACTTAATAATATAAAAATATTTTGAAAAATCATGTAAAAACCTATTAACAAAACAAAGAAAATAAATTCAAATACTCATAAAGTCATAACAAAAAAATTACAAATTTAAGTATCCAATTACAAATTCAAACAACATTAAGTTTTAATAACATTAACAACACAATAAACAACAAATAAAAACTAGTTAGGATTAGTTAGATTAGGTTTTTTTTTTCTTTTTTCTCAATAACTACTTTAGTAATGGGTCAATATTAGGAGTATTAAAAAAATTTATAGGTTTTTCACAAAAAAAAAAAAATAGACATGGTAAGTTGTTGTACATGTTAAATATTAAATATAATTTATATAAGTTTTAAAAAAATTGTAAATAGTCTAGTTGATAGGTCAACTGTTTAGGTTTTGAAAAATTTGATCTGGTTTATTTAATTAGACATATCTACTTATTAGCCTTTGCCCAACTTATTTAATTAAATAGGTCAAACTAGGCTAAGTTCAAATTAGATTATTAGCCTTTGCCCAACTTATTTAATTAAATAGGTCAAACTAGGCTAAGTTCAAATTAGATTAAGCCATAGGCTTTCGAAGAATGACCTATCTTATTTCCACCCTTACTTGAAAGTTATAAAGCATGGATATGATACATGTATCAGATACGATATGTTATAGTTACAGAAATTTGATAATTTTTAAAAAATTAAGATATAAATACGATCAAAATATGCAAAGAAAAAAAATATAAATTTTATATATGAACATTAATATTTGATAATTAGAAATATACACTTAAGTTGTAATTAATATGCAAAAATAAATAAATAACAAAGGGGCATAAGGATGTTGATTTAGTGATATATTCATAGCTAATTGAATTTGAAGTTTAAACAAAAACGACCCTACTTTTGTTTCTATTATCACAAAACACATTTTTCTCTCAACAAAAAGTTAAAAAAAAAATAAATCAAAGTCCAAAATAAAGCAGTTGATCATTGGCAAAGGAATCATATATGAGAGAATCAAAGCTGCACTTAAAATGTGAAATAAAAAATTAAAATAAAATTCGAGATTATGAGCTCTGTCATATACAAATTGAGAAGTGTCCATTGTATATCAGAATTTGATGTTGACGTGACATTGATTTTACATAAAAAAAATAAAGTATTTATGCTTCGTATTTTGAGACGGACCATACATGGACAGAGTTAGAAAAAATGATGAGTCCATACCCAAAATGGATGTGGGTATTACACAATCATTAATAAACATAGTGTGATTTACAACGGGATCCAATTTTAAATGTGAGAGAATACAATTATAGATGTGGATGCAACATTATTGTATAGTTACAAACTAACCTTGCAGGTAGAATTGGGGCCCTGGTGAATCATGCATCCAGAAGGAAGTCTCCAACAACGAGCAGAGTGGATCTTATCATTCATGAAATCATAAGACACATCCACTATCACCCATAGCTCTATGCCTACTTGCTTACAGTAGCGAAGAAAATAGAATTCCCGAGGTGCCACCAAAGCAGAAAGAATATGCATTTCTTCGTACATCTACAGTTAAAAGACAATGATCAATCTTCACTCCCCACAATCAAATTGAAAATCAAGCTTAAACAAATTAAGATCTTACATAAGAAAACATACCAGTTGCAGTGCTCCATTTCTGCTTTCCGGCATCCCACTTTCAAGTACTTGGATTGTTGTCGCTTGTGGAACAATCGATGGAAAAAATTCAACCCATTTATACTAATGGAAATGATAAGAATAATGAGAAAATTAAATAAATACAATGACAAAAGAGTGAGTTATAAGATCAAGTTAGCTAACCGAATCCAGAAACACATCAACCAATTGTACTGCATTCATGTGAACTTCTCCAGAATATTTTGATGATTCAATTCGTGCTCTTGGGGATTTGAAATGATTAGCCCTAGAAAAGTTCAACAAGTAGTTTTGGCGGTCAAGAACTAATCTTCCATCTGTAGTAGAATTGGTCCAAAAGGGATTATCATTATGCAAAAGGATAAGCAATTCTTCCATAGCAATTGCAGCTGTCTCTGACATTAGGGCCTTCTCTATATTTTGAATTTCTGAAGACATTGGGTAGGGCAACATGTTTGCAGGATTTGCACCATAGTTAGGAATAGGATCAAGACTAGGAAGGCTAATTCCAATGCCTTGATTTAGGGCATTTCTGGGTGATTGATAAACTGATGATGATCCTACACCAGCATCATCTAAAAACTCAAGTCGGATTTGTGATATTGGCTTTCCAACGTACTTTGAAACAAGGTCTGATAATCTCTCATGCTGAAAAACACGAATTATATATAGATAAATTACATCATAATTGTTGGAAAACTAAGGAAACACCAAGTGTTAGATGCACTATTGTGAAGAACAGTTAACAAGCCTCTTGTTTGAGTTGGTGATTTTCTTGCTGTAGATTTCGCAAGCGAGTTTGTCGGTCTGGAAATCCTGAAGGTGAAGTACCGCAAGTTGGACATATCATACTCATTAGTGCCTCTCTCATTGCAAGGTTTTCACATTCCATCTTTTCATTCTCTACCCGAAGAACAGTGTTGCCAGCTCGCTCATTCTGAGTCTAAGATAATACATTAATATAAAATTATCAGCTACTAAGCATATAAAAGAAAGAAGTTGTCCTTCCGGATTTGCCAACCATGGTACAAATCTTGAAATATTGTTTATTATATGTTAACGAGAAAGATATTTTAAACCAAGTGAAATTTAAAATTAAAAGGATAATTTTTTGCATATTAACAAATAAAAAGTTATAATACTAAACGTTAATCATAAAATAATACATGATATCATGATAATAATGAAAAAAAATAACTTTAAAATAGTAATTGTTATATTTTGTAGTACTTTTTATATATAATATTAAATAAATAGAATGTTTTTTATAATTTTTATTTTTTATAATTATAAATATAAACAAATAAGATTATTGATAGGAGTGATGCCCACCAAAAAAACAAACGGATCACTACTCATCATCTTTCTTTTTTCTTGTCTTCCTATATCTTTTGTTTTCTTTATTAAAAGATATTTTATGACAAAACAAACAGAATTTTAATTATTTATCGTGTTCCTTATCCTTTTCTCCCATTATCTTTTATTATCTTTCTTTTCCTATCCTTCCTAACTCCAATCCAAACAATATCCAAACAATAGTAGTGCGGGGCAATATTAGAAATTTTTGCATAAAGTAGATCACCTTGGTTTGAGTTCTCTTGTTTTGAAACCAAAATTTTATTTGGTTGGGATGGAGCCCAAGAGTCCTACTTAATTGAAGCCTTTGGGTTTCATCTGGATGTGGGCACACCTTGAAAAATCTTTCATTTGAACAAAATTAAAATCACAGTCAGCTGAATTAAGGGGAACATGGAGAGAGATGAAGCAAATTTCAAATACAAAAAGTAATAATGGTAACATTCAAGTCGTAAAGCACACAATTATAACACAAACTGACACCACATGTTCTTAGAGGGCTCAAACTAAAATTGGTAAAGACCTTTAAGAGAGAAAATTTCAAAGCTTGAGTATATTTTTCAAAAAATTTACTTGAGAATTTTTTTAACAGGACGTTGCAAGGCGAAGGAGCAACTACAAGTAAAACACCAATAAATATATGAAAATAGATTAAAAAACTTTGACATGTGTTTCAATATAATCCACAAAAACTATCGTTTTGCTTTCAAAAGAATAATTGTGCATCTAAATGTACCCTTTGTTTGGATGGGGACAGAAAAAGGGTGAAAAGAAAATATATAGAAAGAAATGAGGTAAAAAAAAATATGAAAATGTATTTTTTCACTTGTTGTTTGGATAAGTAGAAAATAGTGGGAAATTATTTTCTTTTATTTGATTGGGTAAAAAAATGGTTAAAAAGAAAATATCATATATGTTGTAAAATGAAAAACTTATTGTAAATAATAAATTGATAATGAATAAAATGAAAGGTAATTTTGAAATTCAAGAAGATTCATTCATTTTCGACCACTTTTCTCAACCTTTAGGTGTGGAAAATTTTTTTTGGACCTGACATCATTTTTTAGCCCTATTCCTCTTTTCTTATGTTTTCCATGGTATCCAAACACAAGAAATTGAATTTTTCTACCTCATTTTCTTTCTCCATACTTTCCTTTTGCCCCTTTTCCATATATCCAAACAATGAGGTGATGTCATTGTTATTTAATACTTGTATGTCATAATATGGCTTTTTTTTTTTTCTAAAGAAATGATAGTAATTCAAAACAAAAAATTTTCCATTTGAGAGCAAGGGGCTATTGGCTTTGCAAAATTCTCTTTTCCCGAATGGTCCAAGCACCTACATTGAGTCTACTGAATTCATAAGAATTTTAACTTTCTTAAAACCTTCCATCAGATTCTTATAACAGTAGAAAAAGAGTGGAATCATATATATATATATATATATATATATATAAATGATCATTAGCATCAAAGATGTATCACAAGAGATCATATATTTATTGGGAAAAAGTATCAAATAGCAAATGCACAATGCAAATTTGTCTGAGAATATTGCAAGTGTATGTATGCAACATGTATTCAACGAAGAGGGTTCCTTAATGTCTAATCGTTGTTCATGACAAATAACATATTATTAAAAGATATTTTTTTTATAAAAAATTTTATTTATTTATATATAAGTGAAGAATTTTTATATCACTTATATATTCTATGATTCAAAAATAATATTTGATGTTATGATAATAGAAGAAAATAATTTCTTATCTAAAAAAATGATGTTGTTTTCCACACCAAGCAAGCCAAATTCCAGAGCAAGAAAAAGATTTCACACCAAGCAAAAAGAAGAAATAAAATAATAAATCATTGATTAGTTGAACTTGATGAAACTCGAAAGTTTTTGTGAAGTGAATTTCACTGTAATACTCTTATGCATGCAAACTAAACAATAATAATTAAAAATGAAAAACGAATTGTTGAGAAGTATTATTACGCCTCAAGATGATTTATCTGATCTGTGGTGTGACGATGGTAAGCTTTTCTTCCTTTTCGATTAGGAGCTTGCTGATCATGAACTGGCCCTCCTCCACCACTTTCCAATGGAAAATTCATTTTGGATTTCACAGAGGAAATTCACTTCCAAGAACAAAAGCTATCTCCTTCATCTTGTTTTCTTTTGGTAGTGAATGTGTATATGTAATGTTTTTTTCACAATTTCTAGAGCCCTCACACGTCATAATAAACCCAATAGAGAGAAAAAAATTGTTTGAAAAGCCAGGATTTTGGTTTTGGACTTTTGGATGTGAAGGTAATTGAATTGAAAAAGTTGTAATCTTCTTAGTGATTCAACTAGGTAACTCGTTAGTGTGGTTGGCATAAATGCAAAAGACTCATAGAACGCAATACACAATATATGAAAGAAAAATGTTATTTAAGAAAGAATATTAAAGAAATTAATAAAAATGTATACGTAACTGCCTTTTTTTGGAGCTTTCTGTCTGAGAATATTGCAATGTGAACATATACAGAGTTCATGAAAAAAGAATGGGTTGGATCAACTTCAGACAAAATCCAAGGAAAGAGAATTTTGACTTCCTTTGCTTTTCCATGTGAATGTGAATTTTTAGACTTTTGAAAAAAAAAAATTTGCAAAATCAGTTCGACTATGTAGCACTGATACTAATACGTGTATCGTATTGAATACGATATAAAGGCATTTCAAATTTTTACAATTTAAAGATACAGGTACAACAGAATTATTGTGAATAAGATGTTAGAAATATATTATATACATGAATTTTTAATATAATTAATTAATGATTTATATTAAATTTTATAAATATTAATTAAAAATATTTTCTTAAATCATATATTAAAATAGATATTAAAGATTTCTGTTTAATTTTAAACATAAAAAATAAGTTAATAAATTAATAATAAAATATGTAGATATTAATCATCAAAAGTGTGGAAAATACTATAGCGATAATCTTGTTAACTGAAAAATTATTTTATTTATTTAATATATGATTTAAATTTATTTTATTCATATATGATTTAAAAGTATTAAATTAATCTATTTATGATTTGTTCTATTGTTATCATATCCTTCTCAAATATTACTTTGTCAAAAACATAAACAAAATTGACATGCTATTGTCACGTTATCTTTTTCTTGTCCCATTAAAATTACAAAATTAAATTAGATAGCAAGTAGCACTAATTGGTAAATTTAGCAATATACTTGTAAATTTTTGTTTTGGTTTAAAAATCATTTCACAGATCAAATATTCAACCATGAAGACCTCCCCACTATGACTTTGCTGATTAGTCTAATTTTGTAGCATTAATTAGGAGAGAAGATCAAGCAAAAAAAATGTGTATTTTTTTACAAAAAATTATTTTAAATAAATAAAATATTAATAAAACAAACCATCAATGAATTAATTGCAACACTTTAAATTACAAGTGGAGAAAGTAAATTTGGACTATATCAACTGTGTTTTCCCTTTTAATAATGACATTTGCAAGTAAATTTTTGATTGGCTTTGTCTATACTAATTATTTAGACATGGTTTATGAAAGCATTTCTCCTAAATTACAGTGACATTTCTTTGTTCACAAGGATGTATATATATATATATATATATATTTTTTTTTTCTAATAAAATTGTATACATTCATCCCTTAATTTAAATTTTAACGTACAATGAAATCTCTTATAGTATGTGTGTGAAAAATTACTATAATAATATTAGACTTTAACGAAACAAAAAATTTCCAATAAATTAGATCAATGAGATGTGTGTGAAAATTCCAACAAAACAAAAAATCTCTAATAGTATGTGTGTGAAAAAAAAAAAAATCCAATAAGAAAGAATCAATGAAATATAAATTTCATTTGAAAATAATTTTTGAGTTTTGAAATGAAAAATTTAAAACATGCAAACAGGGAAAGAAAATTTAATTTTTGAAATATAAAGAAAGATTTACATGTAGAAAATTTTATTTTCATGAAAATAAAGAAACAGAAGGGGAATCGATTTTTAATAAGTGGAATTGATTGAAATATCTATTTAAGGTGAAATAAACACGATTTAGGATTATAGTGCATAGAGTAGAGATATAGAACTACAACTATTCAAAAGAGAAGCAAATTCTCATATTAGGTTATTTAATTCTTTTGCTTGAAAATATTTATTTTGTTCTTTTGTTAGGTGTTTTGACTAAGGATAGAACATGGCGTTGCCATTGAGCCATTGAGTTATTCTAAGGGTATAAAGATGTATAACTCACATAAAGCTTACTAAGCATTATAAAATATTTATATATGAAATTTTATTAGGTTGGAAATTTCTAAAACACATAGACACTAAACGGCACTGTTTCTTTCCCCATCTCTCTCTCTCTCTCTTTTTCTTGTGTTGCAAGCTCTTCTTCCCCTTCCAAGCATGAAATTTATTAATATAAATCAATTAAATTATTTATAATGTTTTGTTTAATATTTTTATTATTTGTTATTTATTTCATTTTCCATATTGTAATTATTTTTTCTTGTTTTGACGTGTGTAGTTTTAGGTGTAAGTTTGAATAGAATTTACTTTAATATTTCTCTTACTTGTATACAGTTAGTGTATAATTTTGATTATTAGGTAGTTAATTATTAGAATAATTAATTATTTTATTAAAATAATAAATAAAATTTGATTTAGAAATTATATTTTGATTCTGGATTAACTAGTTATATTTTGAATTAAATTTAGAAATTATATTTGAATTAGATTGGATAGACTTAACTAGTTAAATAATGTTAATTGGTGAAAAGTCGTATTGTTGATATTAGAATTATTAATTAGTTAATTATATAGATTATATTTTAAATCTTTATTTGATTTTATCAGGTAACAAAATTATAAAAAAAAAAGTCAATGAATTTCTGACGAAATTTTTTTTGGATGGAAGTTTTAAAAAAATTCCAATTTCTTATTCCAATGATTTTTCAATTTTATTTTAAATTTTCATTTGCCTTTGAATCTATTAAGAAATGTTTTTAGTCAAAAAACTTGTCGGAAAACAATTTTTGACCTGTGTTATTCTAACATCCAAAATTTAAATTTTTGACAGAAAAAAATCGTTAAAAATATCGATTTTTTTTTGTTACAGTGATTGTACTTGATCCATTAATTATTGAGTTTGAGGTTGAGGAAGTTATGATGCCCTTGACTCTCACTCCTCCATTCCTAACTGGAGGATCAAAGCTATTATATATGATATCAGAGAATTATAGAAGCCTATGTCAGGCATCTCATTCAACTTTGTTTGTTGATCTTTCAACATGACAACTGAGTAGTTAGCAACTTCCTACATAAAGGGTGTGTCCATTTAAATTGGGTCTCGAGACCCATACCACTTCATCTTTATCTCTCACTGCAAGATAATCTTGGTTGGTTTGTTTGTGGTGCTTTCCTTATTGTTTATTTATTTATTTATTTTTAACAACATAGCACGAAGACTTAAATCTAAAGTCTCATGCAAACTACTCAAGTTTTTTACCTCTTATCGTTAGCCCACTCATAAAGGCATTTGTTTTTGGTTTGTTTATGTAATGGCAAAAAAAAAATAAAAAATCTATAGCTAAAGGAAACTTTAAATAATTAATCAATTTGATTAAATTAGCCCATGAAAATAATATTCTAAATATCACACAATATATATATTAAACTCAATGCTTATCCCAATCATTTAATTATAACACTAAGGGGCATTCGGTTAGGGAATTTTAAAAGGTAGGTAACAATATCAAAAAACTAATTTCTTTACTTAGTGTTTAGTTTATGTATAGTGGAATTTGTTATCGTTATTTGACTTTAACGAATTTTCCTCATTTGAAACCTTTCCCTTATCCGAGGTATCAGATTATGTTACCCTCTAGGAATAAGAAAACAATCCCCTATCTCTTACCTTCTCTTACCTCGCAAAGCTCTCACTCCCATTTATCGTCACTGACTATTGTCCACCACCTCCCACCATCACTTGTTGCCATTGACTATTATCTACCACTATTATCATTATTGACCATTGCCTACCACCACCTTTCGTCTTTCACCATCACCCACCACCACCTTCTGTCTTTGATCATTATCCAGCACCACCTTTTGCTGTTGACCATTGTCTACCACCACACCATTATTCACTATTACCCACCATCACCTATCATTGGTGACCATCACTCACCACCACATTTCGCTGTTGATCACTACTTATCACCATTTTTCGTCATTAACCATTGCTCACCACCATTGACCATTGCTCCATTATCGCCTTTCGTTGTTGATTATTGGCACTACCACATTTCACTGTTGACCACCACCATCTACTATTACCTATAGCTATTGACTACCGTTCACTGTTATCTACTATCATTGACCATCACCCACTACTACCAACGACCCTTAACCACCAGTTATCATCACTTACCGCTGTTGATTATCGCCTACTACCATCTACTATCGTTGACCACCATCCATTGCTATGATTACTACTTTTTGTTGTTGACCATCATTTACACCACCTTCTGCTATTAACCACCACCTACCACCATATTCTGCCATTGACCACTGCCATCAATTATTACCTATTATTGTTGACTATTGTCCACCATAACCTATTACTGTTGGCCACCACCTATTATCACCTATCACCTTTAACCATTGGCTATCGTCACTTACTACTATTGACTATCGCCCACCACCACCTATTGTCATTAACCAACGTCCACTATCACTTATTGCCATTGATCATCATTCATTACTGTTGACCACCAACAACCAAACAGCAAGAAAGAGAATCATAAATAGTGTGATTCCATTTCCTCACTAAACCAAACAAATTAAAAAATAACTATTATCATTACGCTTACTTCTCTTTATTTGATTTGATTTGATTTTTATTTCTATAGATTGAACCAAATGCCCTATGAGTTTATAATGTATCAAAATTTTCCCACTTAGATTAAAAAATAACAATTTTATGTGAAATACATTTTAATGAAAAATAATTTAAATATTAAATAATTTCATAGTGTATTAAATAGGTCTACTCGCAATGAACCTTATTTTTTTCATATCATTGACCAAGTTTCCTTACCCCGTATAATGATACTGGAAAGAATAATGATTGATACACATCCATCCTCCCATGTCTAGATTCAAGCCCTCTTCAAACTAGATGTAGAAGACAAATGTATAACAAGCATTTTTCTATTGAAAGTTACAGAGAAGATAAAAAAAAAAGCTTCTATGGGATAGAATGAAAGTGATAATGAAAGCAATGGAAGGCCAGTGGATGATAGCAAAGGGCTTGAATGAAAAATCAACAATTTATGAAAGAAAAGATGGTAAGAGTGGATTTCAATAAATGTAATTATTTTTCTTGAATAAAGGGTTAATTTTTTAATAACAATAAGAGAATTGAATTTAAATCTAATTAAGGTGTACTTGTTATAGCGATAGGAGTATTGATTTCAAGCATAATAGATAATAGGAAACTAATTTCGACAAAACTGATTATAAGTGAATTCATTTTGTGTTTAATAACATTACCCAAAAATAAATTTCAAACTAAAAGCCAAGTTATATTTTGAACCTTTTACATTAGAATTGATTTTACAGAGTTTATAAATGATTAAACAAACATGATAATAATAGTCTATAATTAATTCTTAGTTGGAAAGAGGATGTTCAAGCATTTCTAAGAATGGGCTTATGTTTTGCCTCGCTTGAGCAAGGGAATCTATAATGATATTCTTTGCCTAAGTAATATGATTGATCTGAACTTACCAATTTTCTAAGAGAAGCACCTGTGCAAGTTGAACTAGAGAAACACAATGATGGCCGCAATAATAGCTATCATTTGTAAGCTCTATCACCTCCAAATAATTCATTTAAGATCAATTGATAACCCAACCTCTTAGATAGCATGAGCCTTTCCAAAAAAGCTTAAAGCCCTACCATAACCACCAAACACACACTTACAAATTGAAAAATCATCATGTAACTCCCATTTGATTTTCGGAGCAAACTACTACACATAGCAGTTTCACTTTTAAGGGAAATTGAAACGTCCATGTTTAGTTTAACCTAGCTTTCAACATGTGGCTTCCAACATGGATTTTGCTTGTTTCTTCTAACCTTGTCACAAGAAAAACTTTGGAGAATTCTTTCTTATAACATCATCACCTTTATTCCCTTGGTTATTTTCAAATATCTCATAATTTTTTTTTCTCCAAATGTGATAGATAGTAAAGGCAAAAATTGTTCCTTAATTTATATCCTCATCCCGACCTCAACTATTCAAGAGGTTAACAGAAATCGATTCTTTAAGAAAAAAGGAAAATAATCATTGAAATACTTAGGCTTTAATAGGTGAAGTTAGATATTTAACACCTCTCGATCCCGAAGAACATAAAGAATACATTTAGATTTATCTCTAGAAATAGGATATCTATCATTAGTACATAAATACCACTGCATTTTTTCTATATTAGTAAGAAGGCTTCCATGGTACATTTGTGAAGAAAAGCACAAATCCTTTAAGGACATTTAGCCTTCCACATCTTTCATACTAGCCAAAAATATTGACTAACCATTCGAACTAGTTGATTATAGGCCGATTTTAGAACATAAAAATAATAATTAGAACCATCATTTACTGTCTCCTTAGAAAGACTACCTTTAGGTTTCTCACTTCTCAGAGTAGGAATAGTTAACAATTCTATTACAAATATCAAAGGCAACAAGTCCATAAAGTGTTCCATGTCCCAAACCGTAAAAGATGAGATAAATTGGTTAACCTTGGCATTTTACATATTTTTTGAAAATTTTCCCAACACATTTTGAATCAATAAACCAGCATCAAATATGCAAGAATCATACCAAAAAGATGTAATAATATCATTTCTAATAGACCTACCAGTCTCTTCTTAGCATGATCCTAAGTTCAATAAACACCCTTATAGTTGACATTAGGAATTAAGCCATCCCACAATTGTGTTTATCACGAAGAATTATAAATCATAAGGCCTTTTTTTTTATGAATGAAACCCATTAAAATTTTATTGTATAGGCAACATTAGTTTCTTTTAAATAACAAACACCTATATTGTCAAAACCTTTGTCTTAACAAATAACATCCTATTTAAATAAATGCATTTTCCTTCTATTATTATCACAATCCGAAAGAAAGCTCTTCATTTGCTTCTCCATATCCTTACACAAAGATGTAGGTAAAGAAGCTATTTATATACGTGGTATAAGTAGGAATAGTATTAGCAATCAAGATAATAAGAGTGAGATGACCAATAAATGATAATGTGAAAGCATTCTAAGGACTCAACCTTTGAGAGAAATTTTCAACTAAGGAAGTATAGGTTTGAAAAGACACTTTTTATGTAGAAATGACACTCCTAGATAAATCACCAAGTTCATAACTATAGAGAATCCCAAAACCTCAGTAGTTTTCTTGGCTTGCACATGATTCACATTTTTAGAGAAGTTATAATATTTTTCATTGTTTATCCACTAACCAAAATAATGACAAAATGTGTCAAAGCAATTATGAAAAATCTTCACTGATTCAGAAGATACTTTAGTAAACACCATTAAATCATCTACAATGAACATGTGAGCTATCAGACATACATAGAATAAAGAGATATGAAAATAACGGATCACCTACATGAACTGCTGAATAAGATAAGGTTGGGAGAACATTATTTTGATAGTCTAACAAACCGAGATCCTTATTATCTCTCACCAAATTTGATAGAACATAACATGTAATACATATACTCCCAGAGCTTTAAGAGCTCTTATGTCAAAATATGCTAATTTGGTTTTTTTTCAAAAGACAATTCTTTATAAAGGTCCATTTTATTCGAATCATCCATGTTAAGAAATCTCTCACATAAAGGAAATTGAGGTTGATTAGGTTTTTCCTTCCTTTAGATCTTTTGCAAAAAAAGACTAACTATTATTTTCTTTAACTTATTCACATAAAAAACACATTCTTACCATAAGCATCAATTTTATTCCTTTTTTACTTAATCATGGTGGATATTTGAAAGAAAGTGGTATTGAAGTCATCATAATTGAGCTAGTTATCTTAGCTTTCTGATACCAAAAAATCTCCTACTAAAACAAAACCTCAAGGTACTAAGCCTATAATTTATTTTACAGATTATGGCAAAAAACACTAAAGGCCCTATTCAAGATATTTTGAGTTCCATATAACCTATTTAATAGATGCATTTTTCCTTCTAATATTTCCAAAGGACAAGACATTTTAATTAGAAACTGCCTTCATGAAGTTTTAAATATTTTTAGCAAGAGGGATATTAAGATTCCAAACATCCTTCACAAGATTAGAAAATCCTACATACGCAAGCTAAGAAGTTTTAAAATGATAAGGACACCTTTGGTTATATGAAGGCACCTCATTTTTAAGCCTAAGTTAAAGAGGACAATGACCAATTGTAAATCAAAATTAAGGCATTAGAAAAACAAGCACAATGGGTACTATTGGATATTACTTTATCAAGTCTTTCCCAAATTCTTTTCCATTCTCAAGTAAATCAATTGACTTTAAAACCCAAATCATCAAAATAAAATTCCTCCAACCAACTTCTAAAGTTCTCAATTGCTTTAAAAGAAAAAAGAGCGCCTCCCAATTTATTATGGGGAGATAAAAGAGAATTAAAATCTCTAGGACTTGCCCGTGTTCAAAAGACATTTCTCCTCATAATTCTCATCTGCCTAAGTTCCTATCACTTAACCACTTGAGAATTACCATGCATAACAATAAGCCTCTAAGGATCTTAAGATTTTGATTCTATTAGCAGATGAATACATTAATCATATACCACCCCCAAACACCATATACCAGCTACAAAATCTCTAGCTTCCATTTAAACATAGGAATAAAAAAGTCAAATATTTTACTATTTTATTTTCTTTTAAACCGCTTGTATGAGGTTCTGACAAAGGAAGGAAAGAAATCTTATATTTATTTTTATGTATCTTAATACTTTATTATCCATTCCCTTATCATTTAAATTTATGAAAAAAATTTTGATTAGTAGTAACACACCTCCATTAGGGGTTTATCACTGTGACATTAGCATTATCATTTGAATCATTCTTATTTCATATATTACCAACCTTGTCATTAGATGCCTTACGTGTGGGATTGGGAGGCTTTGGTTTAATCTTATCATTTTAAGAAATGAAAAACCCATTTAAAAATCCACATTATTTACTAGTTTAAATGAAGTATGATAAAGCAAACTCAAAACATGATTCCTATATTATTTTTCATATATTTCCTTAAACACTTCAAAATTGAATGCTCCATCACATGATTGTTTAACTGAACTTTTTTGTGTGGCTTCTCCTTTTTTCACACAATTCAATTGGTTTGTCCTTTCTTAGCGAGTTGGCCACATGGCCCATGCCTCTTTCCTTTTTTCTTTTGCATTGAGAAGCCTATTAGGCCCAACCCCATTCTTATTAAGTGGATCAACCTTATCCTTATGTAGTGCTTTACACCTCACATTTGGTTTTTGGATCACTAATTTAAACCATTTCTCCTTGATCCTAGATTCATCAAAAGCCAAAACATTAAGACGTGACCTATGATCAGAGATCCTAATATGAATAAGAATATCATTTCTTTTATCATAGCTATTATAACTTTCTTTAACTAGAATTAACTCAATTTTATTTTGGGATAATTATCACCTGCTTACCATTTCCTTTGCAATCGTCTAGTTATTGTGATCAACATCTTTAATATTATCATTTTCAAATTTTTTGGGCAAACCACATTATGGATAGCATCCATCAGGGGTTTGATTACAACTTGTTTTATCTTCTCTAATTGAGGTTATAAAGGCTTAGTTATGGTAGTCATATATGGACAAATTTCTTTGTGACGACCATACTTACCAAAGTGAAATATATTAATTTCAGATCTTTATACTCCACAGTATACAACTCATTTTAAATTCAAACTTAGAGATAAATGTTTTTCAAAGATCAACTTCTTATATATTGTCATAAATTTATCCTTTATTGTGCTAATATAAAAAACTTTAGAGTTATTCCCACATTAGTAGCCACCATCCCAGAGAAATCTAGAAATGTAAGTGGTAAATTAGTTATCCTAAACCACATAGCAATATGTTTAATGATATATTTATTTAAGTTAAAATCTAGCCTCTATCTCCACACCACTAAATAATGGTTAGCAATCATCCATGGAATTTCTTGGAACACAA
The DNA here is from genome assembly GCA_026873985.1 of Saraca asoca. NCBI lineage: Eukaryota > Viridiplantae > Streptophyta > Magnoliopsida > Fabales > Fabaceae > Saraca > Saraca asoca. The sequence goes on along the minus strand of JANHAO010005190.1, from coordinate 6,099 downwards.
AGTTATAGTTTACTTTATAGGAAAAAGGCATTAAATAGTGAACTATTCTTATGTCAATAATTTGAATATTTCCATTAGATTTCCACAACTTCTTTAATCGAATTTTCAAGAATTTGAATATGACTTTTTTCCCAAAAGATTGACAATAAGAGAGTTCAATTGGATTTATAGTGCTTCTTATGATCCTCATTAGATAATTTAATGATTGGACAATGATTAAACCATCTATGATCCTGATCAGGCATGCCAACCTTTCCTCAATCTTTATCCACCTCATGTTCATTGCATTATGGCATTGTAACTTCATCAGAAGATTCATTAGTATTACCATCAGGTTTGTCATCCTTATAAGAGATATGAGGCTCCTAAACCACTACCTATCCCCCTAACCACTTATTTACATAAACTTTTCCCACTTTCATATAATGAAATAGAATCCTTATTTTATTTCATCACTACATCTTTGATATCTGTGGCATCACCCTTAATCTTTTATTACTTCGTCAAACTTGATCCTCCTCCTTAGTGACAGGGGATGGAGACACATGAACAGAGTTTATACTTTGTCTTTGTTTTCTAATTAATAGATATTGTTATTTGTTTTAAACAAAATTTGTGTACAAGTTTACTTCTTAGCTTTTGATGTGACCCATTTTATTACTTTTTTATTTACTTTATTCCTTGAAATTACTATTTTTTTAACAAAAATTTGTTAACATTATATTCATGGAAGAGCTAGGAAATTTGGCTTGGTGACAAAATGCATGTGTGAAATATTATTTATGTAAGTATACATTACAAGTATTCAAAATAATTAATATATGACATCAATACATTTTGTTACTATTTTGTGAATAGCTTTTATTTTTTTATAACATTTTCACAACAAAAAATAATATTTTGCATAAGTTTTGTATAAGGATACACAATACTTATGTGTGATATATTTTTTATCTATATTATTGTATCATAAAATACTATTAATCTGATGTATTACCAACTTAAGGGAAAATATTTTCATATGAAGTTTGATTTGAGCTAATATACAAATTTAAGAGGATAAATTGCTTAACACATGATTGTGTGAAAAAACATTATGATTTGGGATGACCATCCCCTTAAACTACAACGTGACTACGTCCATAATTAAATTATCATTATTTTCTTGGTGAATCATTTTATAATTTGTTTGAGGATTTTTTTTCAACTAGAGGGATAAATGTCAAAACATACCAATTAATTATAATTTAACTCTCCACCTAGTTTTTACATTTATTAATAAAATAATTATGTAAAACAATTAAAATCATATTAACCAAACGAAGAGATGAATATAAGTTGAACAGATCACTAATGATATAAAAAAAGATAAGGACAAATTGATTGCTAATTTTTCACCTAAGCCATGGATTGACAGCTATATAAATTTAATTGTTACAAATTGTACTCAAAAAGGAAAAAAAATAAACTAAGAGAAAGAAGCAAGTTTAGCAGATGCAGTAAGATATTTTTGAGTATAACCGAAATCAAATGAGAATATCTTACTATACATATGAATATCTATTTATATCATGAATGAAATATTGATTCTATTTTCATAAAAAAAAATCACAAATTTATAAAACATTCATTACTTGAAAGTTGAAAGTTGAAATTCTTTAACTAATAGGTTGATTGACGAATCAAGGTAAGTAATTTGGAAACCTAGCAAGGTCAATCACACATTGTGGTAGTGGTCCACCAAGCATGCTTTAACAATTAGGTCAGTATTTTAGCAAAATTTCAGTAAGTGTGTAGAAGATGATCTAAGAAGAGGGATACCTTCTAGTATATATAGGTGTCGAACGTGCTAATTAGTATACTCTTGGAGAAATAAGATGTCACTACATGTTTGTAACATATTGGTAATGTCAGTGAGATTTAAGCGATTGTTAGTGTCACATTATTTATGCAAGCCTAATCACTTCTTTTGTCATGTATTGGTTAAGCGATTAGTTCATGAAGTTCTTGACTGATTTTGTGCCTTAGGTTGCTTGACTAATTGGGATAGTTGATTGACATAAGGTAGCCTATGCTAAATGTTAATTCTTTGCCTAACCCTAACTAGTCGACTATTGATCGAATAACTAGAGACCATAGGTTATTTTAGACTATGTCAAAAGTTAATAAAAATGTTTTTTTTTCTAGAAAATTAGAGAAGAAACATTTATAAAATAGTTTTATAAACAATTATCTTTTCAAAAATTAAGACAAAAATAAAACAATATCATGCATGTTTATAGATTATCTTTTTCAAGAATTTGTGAGTATGTGAGAAAATAAATAGGGCACACACACATTGGATGTAATTAAATTATGTGTAAAAGAAAATAAAATAGAAGATTTATATATTCATATAAAAAAATTAATTAGTAAGTGGCTTACATTAAAAGTCATAGAATATTTTTAGGCATATATATATTTTGTTAAAAAAACACAAGTCCTAGTATTCATTAAGATTAATTCTCAACTTATTTAATAGACTGTGGCATTAACAAATATGATTGAAGAAATAGTCCCTCTCCTCTGGAAAAATCGTTTATGGCATACTTCTTTTCTTCCTAAAGGTTATACAATGTTTTTCACAAATATCACATCTTTAATTCATAAACTCAAGAACTCTATTTTAGAACAAGAGAAAATAGACTGAGTTGATATAGTCCACTTCACTAAAAGGCTTGCCATATAAATAGAATCTTCCCCAAAGAAGAAATGAAAATTACTGATACTCAGTTGTTGTAAATATTAATTGATGACTAAATTAATGTACTCCATCTTTTAGTGATGAATTTGTTAATTTTCTTAAAGTGAAAAGCCATTTAAATAAAATTTAAAAACAAGAAAGAAGATCAGCACTTTCCATCTTTTAAAGTATTTTTCCCCAACATAAAAACTTTTAACTTTTATGAAGTGAGTTATAAATTTTTGTGTAGTTATTATACATAATATTTATCCAAATTAAAAACCAAAAAAATTTAAAAGTTTTGTACAAAATTTACATGAAAATAGAAAGTTTTTCATTAAACTTACAAGACTAATTTCTCAAGAAGTACAAAAGCAAATGTAAAAAAATTTATTCAACTTTATAGTGGTTAAATTTTACCTCCTCACAAATTTTAAAATTTATAATTAAAATCTTAAATTATATAAAAGTTTGTAATTAACACCTCTATTTCATGTAATTATATGATTCTCTCGTAATTTTTTTTAAGCAAACATCAGTGACATTGAGTGTTGGTATGCCTTGTCACTTATTTTTTTCTCTATAGATTGCACAGCCAACTAATTGTACGTTGCTTTCGAATTCACTTTCATAGTGAAATAAGTTGCATAAGCTATAATATTAATAAAATTGTTTTGGATATTTATCCATTCATGTGAGGTATAATTTTTTTTATCAATAATAGAGGTGGTTGTGAAATTAATAATTTCACAAAAATTTTGATCTTTATGGTCTTGAATTATAATTTTTTTGGGCTTATATGCATGAGATGAAAAAAAGAAGAAAAAGTTGTGATAATTTTCACTTATATTTTATATCATTATTATAATTAATGAGATATTTATGTATATGGGAAGAAAAAATTAATTTTTGGATCATATTAGTGTGATTTATGAGTATGAATTAGAAAACAATTTGAGTTCAAATATTTCTTATTCTGATTTTTGGATATGCACTATGACAAACCACATATTTAGCGGTAGTTTAAGGGCAGCGGTTCGTCCTAATCATTGGTAAAGACATGAATAAAGTGATATGGGTTCGAGCAAATGTTACGGATTTTTAATAGAGATTTTGCTGAACCGACACTAAGATCAAATTTTAATGACAGTTTTGTCAAAACTGTCGCTAATTCCCAAATGTTTAATGATGGTTTTGTCTAAAACCGCCATTAAATAAATGTTTAACAGTGGTTATGTTAAAATCACCGCTAAAAATGCGGTAAAATCTCTTTTTATACGAACCCTAATTAGTCTTTCCTTGTGCCTTTCGCTTGAAAATCATAATTAGACTTCCTTTTTTTCTTCAGACGCCCATCTCTTGGCTTTGAGCTTTAGCGGTAGCAAAGTGTCTAAGCTTTATTGATTTAATTTGTCACAAAACTTCGTTGTGTTGATGGTTCCAACCATTATGGTAGTAATTAGTTTTAGTGGAGTTACAGGTATTAGTACATTTGGTCTATCTCTTGGTATGTGGCTATATTGATTTTTATTTTGGTGGATGTGGAGTCTTTTAGGTCTATTTGTGTACTCTATTTTGTCGATCTGCTCTATTTAGAAATTGTTCATTTATGCTGTATGCTGTGAGTGATCCTGGTTTTATCTGCAGTTCTTTTATGATTGCCATGCCTTATTTGCCCAGCATGATAAATCAATGAAGGCGCAAAAACAAATGGAACTTGTTTTACCTTTCATTGTTTAGCTACAGGTTTTGAGATTTGGTTTGATGTATGACCTTCTTTTGAAGGTAGTAGATTTTGTGGATTTGCAGTTCATTATGTGATAGGATTTTGTGCTTTGAACTTGATGGTAGTTCTCATTAATTTGTAATTTTGTAGGCTGTGAGTTGAAATTTAACTTCTGTTCATTTACCTCTATGTGATATTAGATGTAGTAACCCTTTTTTTTTTCCAATGGGATGTTTAACCTCATGACCACAGATTTCACCCATTTGATACTGTGGTAATTTCTTTTTCTTTTTCCTAGTGTCATTAGCTTTCAAAATGTATATGATATGTCAAGTTGTTGAAAACTTCAATTAGGTTGAAATCAAGTAAACAAGTTACTTTTCTTCTGATAGACTGACCAACTACCTTATAATTTAATTGGTTCATCATACTCTACTTGTACATGACTCTTCCCTTGTAATTACTGTACACACAATGTGTTAATTTTTGTATAATTTGAATGAATGCATGTGGGTTTCTGATGTTTTCTTTTACAATCTGTTTGCACCGACTATATAAACATATATGAAGTCTTTGTTGTGAAGCACTTGCTTAATGTTAGAGTTATGCATTAAATAATATTTGAAGAAGGCTAAATACTATTTTAAATTTATAGTATCTTGACCTTGACAATTGAGGCTTCCTATCCACCATCAGCTTAGCAACCTTCAAAGAGATTGAAATATGTTCTGCACTAAAATTTTTCCTAATTGATAATCACCTGTCATACTTGACAAAGATCGATTGCCCATTACCAACAATCCATTCACATTTATCCTTTATGAACAATAATTCTTTCCATATGCTACACCAACTTTAAGAAGCATCACTAGGCCTTTTTACATTCCAAACTTCATAAGTAGGGAAATAAATATTTTTAAATATGATTTTAACCAAAGCAGTAAGTGCTTTAGTTTATTATCCAGATTTTGCTTTGGAAATCATCTTAAATCCATATTCATATAATTAAATAATACTATGCTTTAGTTTATTATGCTAGATTTTGCTTTGGAAACTATCTTAAATCCATATTCATATAATTGTATATATAATCCATTTTCATATATAAAATTACATATGCCTGAACAGGTTTATCTATTGTAATTTAGCTTGACATGGGTCATTTGATTGAATCCTACTGTTAAATGGTCTTTTCCTGATAGAAATTACAGCAGTTGTGGTCTCCTGCTAAGGTTTTCTTTGGACAATTGTTATTCAAATTAGATTGAATCCTATTGTTAAATGTTGTTTTTCAGATTGTGGATATCATCGCAAAAAACTGTTATTATTGTTTATTGTTATGAATCTTATGTAGCTATAATCACTTTTTGAATTTTTGAAGCTGTGTGAAATTGTGTGAAGCATTTGAATCTTTGAAGCTGAAGATTATTGTAGCCAATATAATTTGATTTTTAGGTAGGCATTTAAAGACAATTTCATAGAGGTCAGTCTATTTTTTTTTTCTGCTTTTTTATTTCATTTGCTTATTTGCTTAAGGACTAAGATTCAGACTGTAGCTTTTATGTTCTACAAAATATTAAGTGATGACTTATAGTTAAGTTCTCTTCATATAATGTGTTATAATATAAGTGCATTGGTCACTATATGACTA
>JANHAO010005189.1:0-22979 GCA_026873985.1 Saraca asoca | reverse complement strand
CACACTTTGTCAGTGTTTTAGGATTCTCAACATCATATTCTGCATAAAATACAAACAAAATCTTAAATAAGTGCTTTCAGCGGCTGAAACAAGAAGAGAAGAAGCATGGATTGGTGCTGGTTGACTGGTAACACTGGTTCCCGCAATTGAAACACAAAAAACCTAAAATAATACAACAGAAATTCAGTAAGAAGGGTAACTTCACCTTCAAGACAAATTGGACAGCAATCCTCTTCTTCTGTCATTAATGCATGAGATTCATTTGATTTTGATAGTTCAGGCTTCTTTGGAGAGACAGGCAAAGAATTAACTTGAGCTTTGCAGTCTGATTCTTCAAGATCTTCAGAATTAATTAAAGTTTCTAAACTGCATCGACTAACTATTTGTCTGCTAGACTCCGAATCTGTTGGGGCTGGACATCCCAAGACCACATCATATGGCAAGGGTGTAGGAGGTGGACGGTAAGTATCAGGTGTGGATGTTTCCAGGTTCAAACCTACCAGCAACCCAGCAGGGAATGAAACAGCTCTAACGTCGTTAGAGGTGAAAGACTCACATTCTTCCAAAGCTGGTGGACACTGCAAAAGGGAGTTTTCCTCATTTCAAACGATATCACCTAAATCACACATTTGATCATTGGAGGTGCGAAGCCAACACATCTAACTTCGGCACTCTTTTATGTTCTTTCTTTCTTCTCTTCTTTTAAGAGAAGATAATATAGATGAGAAGCATGTTATCACTTAGAAGTTGTATTCAATATATTCACTTGTTTCCAGCATAAATATACTGTCATGCAGAACCCGTTAAAGAAGCATGACATAAACATACAAGGAAGATCACATAACTATCAGACACTACCTGTGCTGGATGTGTTATAAATCAAGAGAGAGAATCGAACAAGTAGTTGGTACTGGCATTGGTCTTAAGACTAGTTGTACACAGCAGGATCGGGGAGTTTGATTCCCATAAATTCCATTTCCTAATTCCCCCATTCCCCAACAAGATTTGCCTCCTTGTATTACTAAATAAATAAGGATTATGTTTCAGTACATATTCTAAAATATTAACACCAATATGTACTTTTGCAACTTTTGTAAAAAATTTCATACTTCTTGCAAATTTTTTGTTAAAAGTTGTAAACTTCTATAAAAAAATGAGAAATTTTTTTAATGTTTTGATGCAACTTTGATGGAGTTAAAACTTTTTGTGTACTTGTCACAAACTTCATACAAACTTACATCATTTTTGTGAAGAATTGCAACATTTTATATACAACATTGCAACTTTTATGTTAAACCTTCAAAAATACTTGCAAAATCTCCAAGTACGCACTGAAGCATTATCCAATAAATAAAAAAAAAATCAGGAATGAGAAAATAAGCCCACAAGGTAAAACCAAACAAGAGGATTGAGTTTACTAACATAATAATACACAGGTGTTCCATGCAGGTGAGGTTTCCTGGTAGAACAGCAGCAACCTCCCATTTTTGCGCCGTTGTTTCTATTGTTCAACCGAAACTATAAGGGATGATCACATTCTTTGCTGTTATTTTGCATCAAGAGAAATATCACTCGTTTGTTTCAGTTTTGAGGTCATTATCACATTATATAGCCAACCAAAGATGTGTGGGTACATATATAATGAAAATATTCTCTCAGGTGCATAAAAGGCGCATGTACAAATATAGTTGCAATTAAAACAAATGCCTCAACCCACATATTTATTATGTTTATCCACCAAAATTGATGAATCCAGAAACAAATTGCCACATTTAACTCAGAGAAAGAAGAAAAAGGAACAGAGAATCAATTAAACAACAACAACCGAATTCATCATCAAACACGGCAAAACAGAGCTAACACCTTAACTCACCACAACCAAGTGACCATATACAACAACTTATCATATAAAGCAAGAAGTGGTTCAAAGCCGAAACCTTTCAATCAAATTAAGTTCAAAATTCACAAAATAAACCCTAATTGAAAGGTGGGTCTTTGTGGAATTGGCACAAATTACACAGCAATAGTGAAAGGCAATGAATGATCAATGAATGAAACCAAAAATCTTACCTTTGGAAAAGATAGAAGAGGGAAGGGAAGGGGGGGGGGGAGGAACTGTTGGGGAATTCAATCCCAGGAAAAAGGGATTGTGAAAGCTCGCTGTGTGTGTCGTGTACGCTGGAGGAGTACTATTTTGTTGCCTACAGTACAAGCTTAACTCATTTCTCTCTCATAGTCATAGGTGCTTTGTCTTTAGTGGCCTTTATCGTTTAGGGCTGCTGGGTGGGTCGTGGACGGTGTCTCCTTTGAACTAAAACAAGCAGTGGCGGTTACTGATTTTGATTAGTCAAACGTTTTTTCTATTTAGTCTTTTATTAAATTTAAGGTGGTTCACATATATTACCCCTGACAATAAAATAAGAGCAAGCTCTCTTGCTGTTTAAGCCAACATCTATTAATAATCATATTTATTTTGTAATCACGTATATTTAGATGCAAAAGGTCACCATAATTTGTAAATGAATGGTCGAATTTAGATGCAAATCCATTGGTATGCCTTATATATTGGCCAAACAATTATCTCTTTGGCATTGAGTAAGGCCAAAATGCAAATTTGATTTCCAAATTTGATTTTCATTAATTTTATTTTTATTTTTTGAGAATTTTTTTAAATAAATTTATTCTCTAATTTTCATAAATCACACAATTTTACTCAAAAGACTGACTCTATTAACTTTATTGATGCAATGGTCATATCGACAATCCAATTAATGTCATATGTAGCATTAAAATAATTAAGTAGGTGGAATGAGATTTAATTTATATTTAAAAAAATAAATTAAATTATCTTTGTATGAAATTTGTTAATTGGAGAAATTTCTTTCTTCAATTTGTTAGTTGAAGTTATAGTGACAGAAAAATTCTTCTTTCAATGACCTTCTCTTCCTTAAACCCAAAAAAAAAAAATGATAAAAGCATGAAGAAATATTCACTTAAGACACTAATTATATATTAATTAGGTGTCGGCCTCTGCACTCCAAAGATTCGCTATTATTGAGTTTTAGTGTTATTTGTTTATAGTATTCACATGATGTACATAGAAATTTGAAGAAAGAATTTTCTTTGGTTGACAAATTTCAAATAAAAATTCAATTTTTTTGTTTTTTAGAGGGAAAACATAGAATTGGTGTTATATCACCCATTCAATTATTTCAATATCATTTAAGATGCTAATTGGACTGCCATCATGGACATTTGATAGGAAAGTTGATGAAGCTAGTCTTCAAAGAAAAATTATTTGGTTTGTGAAAGTAAAGGGATAAATTTGTTAAAAAAAAAAAAAAATCTTCAAGAGACAAGAATGAAATTAATATGAAAATTAGAGAATCAAATATGCATTTTGATTACTGAGTAAACATCTAACACCTACTTTAATCGCTAGTTTAGTTTGTATCAATTTGATTTGTAAAAGATTTTTAGTGTCAATTTAATCCTCTAGTCATTTAATTACACCTATTTTAATTTTCCTATTAATTTATTATTCAAAATCATTAAAATAAATTATGATTTAATAACTAATTTAGTGACATAACGTTAGTACAATGTTAATTTTTTTTTGGTATATGCTACAGTGTTAATATGATCATATATTTATCATTTCTAATCTAAAAAATTAATTATTGTAAATAATTTTTTGTTAATCATTCTAACGATAGTCTAATATAAGAATTTGATTGGACATAATCGAATAACTAAAGAATTAAATTAATACTAAAATCCTTTAAAAGACTTGATTAAATGTAATCTAATAATCGAAAAATTAAATTGAGACTAAAATTTTTAAAAATACTAAATTAAAATAGATGTTTAATCTTCATTGGTTTTATTGACTATGGGCGGCATTGCATTACAAAATTAGGCAGCTCTTTTCTTTTTATTTTCTTTTTTTGGACTAAAGTAAGAGGCAGATAAAATAAGAAAGTAGTTCAATTCCAATTTTTTTGTTTTTAATAATTATTGTATCATACGTTGAGCAGATGAACAGAACTAACTGAGAGGTGATTACTTTGGATTTATTATTTTTAATAATTATTGTATCATGCCTCCGAGTCAAAGTCGAATCTGGTTTACAATCAATGGATGGCGGCCCAAAAATCACAGTAGTCAAGGTCATAAGACGTTACAGTTGGGGGTTGATTCCCTAAGCTCATCCGAGGTCCTTACGGTGAAACATGTTGTGGGCTGTCATGTTAGAAATCTCCTCCATTGATGCAAAGAGTTGTGCAGCGTCAATGGCACGTGCAGACTGCACAGTTGGCCTCCAATTCATTATCCCATTCCCTGGGTTCCGTCTTTTATGGTAGTCTCCTGGTGGGATTTAATGTTTTGTTATTAACTGACGTTATTGGAGCTTATACCCCTTGTGATAAGAGCTTGAGTTAATTTTTCCTTTTTAGGCTTTTTAATCCCTTTTTCTCACAAAAAAAAAAAAAAAAGACTACTAATATAGCGCACTTAACTTGAGGTAAGAATCCTTTGGCATAGAAATAAAATATATTTGTTCCAAATTATAAAAAAAAAACTATTAATATGGTTTACTCAGCTTGAACTAATATTCCTTTGGCATGGAAAAAACCATTTATTTTAATTTATAATTTTGTCATTATATATTTTTATAATTGATAATAGAGATTATTTTTATTTATAATTAACTCTTTTTGATTAATTTATAAAATTTTATTTGTAATTATTTAATACAACTAAAATTTGAGAATTTATATAATTACATCATAATATAACAATGAAGATATATTAATTGAGATGAGTTGTAACTTAAACGGAAAATTCATACAAATATAATAAATTCTGATAAGTCTATTGCCTATAAATGGTGGTGCAATAGCTTGCATTATTGCATAAAGAAATAACACTAATGACGGAGGGTCGGAGGCCGTTGGAAGACTTTTCGATACTTAAATCGATAGGGGATACAAATGGGCCTTACAGTTTTGGGAGCATGCTGGTAGCTCTACATCGGATAAAGGTATGCTATATTGGACAATTATAAATAGAAATCCTTAAATTAATTATGATAGGAAGTTAATTATAAATAAAAATAAATTTCATAATCTATTTAAAATAATTATGGGAAAAATTATAAATTAAAATCATGAAAAGTTAAATTAAAATAAAAGTTATGCTTTATTCGAAAAACACATTGATCTACATTTTTGTAAGTTTTGCAAACATATTTTATATTTGTGGTGATTTTTAAATAAAAATGAGAAAAATTATGAAAATATTTTTTATGCATTTTTAAATAATAAAATTGTAAATTTTTTATATATTTATTCTATATAAAATTCATTCAAACTTATAAATTTTAATATAAAAAATTATTACTTTTATGATTTTTATATTAAATTTTAATAATACACATCAAGATATTATCTAGAAGAAACATAAAAATTGAAATCCCCAAATAAAGAGGTTAGGGAAATTCTACTTTCATAATTGCATCATGCAACTAAGCATGCAACTAAACTTATCAGCCACTTGCGTGGATGCTCTGCAAGTACCGGTCTCCTACGTTTCTGAACCTCCATTTCAAGCTGCAGTTACCTTTCCCTCCAAGACACTTCAATAATGCTTCTTATCAAAATCAAACCCATGCATGGCTGCAAACTAAATCATCTCTTTCTTGGAGTAGACTCAGAGCTTCAGTGCTATTTCCTGATTCAACCCATTTCAGGGACCCTGACACCGTGCATTTGTTTTGCTCCAGTGCCCTCAAAGTCTGTGCCAAAAATGGGTTTCTTCCTGAAGGAAAACAATTGCATTCACATTTGATAAAGTTAGGATTGTGTGATGTGCTCTCCTTGCAAAATCAGATTTTGAATGTTTATCTCAAATGTAAAGAAATTGAAGATGCAGAGAGGCTGTTTGACGAATTGTCCGAGAAAAACATAGTGTCATGGAATATTGTGATTCGGGGTCTTGTTCAATATGGTTGTAACTATGACAAGTCTCCACAACTGGGTTTTTCTTATTTTAGAAGGATGATGTTTGAAGGGCTAGTTCCAGATGATATAACATTTAATGGTCTAATTGGTGCATGCATTCGGTTGAATGACCTTGAAGTGGGTAGACAATTGCATTGTTTTACTGTGAAACTGGGATTTGATTTGGATTGTTTTGTAGGTAGTGTTCTTGTGGATTTGTATGCAAAGTGTGGTTTGGTTGCTGATGCAAAATTGGTTTTCAGTCATGTTCTAAATACAGATTTGGTTCTGTGGAACGTGATGATTTCTTGCTATTCCTTGAATTGTTTCCCGGAAGAAGCTTTTGGTTCCTTCAACTTGATGTGTTTGGAGGGCATAAATGTGGATGAGTTTACATTTAGTAGCCTGCTCAGTTCATGCAATGCATTTCAATATTTTGATGTTGGAAAGCAGGTTCACAGTCTTATTCTTAAACATTCATTTGATTCAGATGTTTCAGTGGCTACTGCACTGATCAACATGTATGCAAAAATTGGAAATATAACTGATGCACGGAAGGTTTTTGATAAGATGGAAATTCGAAATGTTGTGACATGGAATGCCATGGTTGTTGGGTATGGGAAGTATGGAGAAGGGAACGAGGTTATGAAACTTCTTCGGGACATGCTTTGTGAAGGATCTTATCCCGATGAATTGACTCTTTCCTGCTCTCTTAGTTCATGTGGCTATGTGTCGGCTATTAGTGAAACCATGCAAATTCATGCTTACACAATCAAATTCAGATTTGAAGAATCTTTATCAGTTGCCAATGCTTTGATATATGCATACTCCAAGCTTGGCAGCATCGCCTGTGCATTTCAATGTTTCAGCACAATTGTTGAGCCTGATCTCATCACATGGACTTCTATGATAAATGCATACGCATTCCATGGTCTTGCCAGAGAAGCAACTGAGATCTTTGAAAAGATGCTATCTCATGGCATATTACCAGATCGGATTTCTTTTCTTGGTGTTCTATCTGCTTGTGCCCATGGCGGGCTTGTAAGCATGGGGCTTCATTACTTAAAACTAATGACGGATTTCTATCACATTGCACTGGATTCAGAGCATTATGCCTGTGTCATTGACATCCTTGGACGATCTGGCCTTATATATGAAGCTTTTGAATTCTTGAGGTCATTTCCAATTGAACCTGACTCGAACACATTAGGAGTATTTCTTGGATGCTGCAAAGTTCATGCAAATATAGGATTGGCTAATTGGGCTGCAGAGAAGCTTTTCACAATAGAGCCAAAGAAGACTGTGAATTATGCTTTACTGTCTGATATTTATGCTTCTGAGAGACATTGGTCTGATGCAGCAAGAGTACGTGAAATGATGGAGGATATAAGTAATCCAAAAGTACCTGGTTGTAGCTGGATAGAGATTTCTAATCAGATTCACTCATTCATATCAGGTGATAAATCCCACCCTGAAGTTGTAGAAGTGTATAATACAGTAAAATTGCTGCTCACACCAATGAAGGAAGCAATCTTATGAATTGTGAAGGATATATCAGACCATGCTCTATATTATGTGCACTGGCATTGATTCCCTAAATCTTTGCTTGAAAATCACATGAATAATGATAACCTGTAATGATTTTTTTTTTTTATTAGCAGTGAAATACTTCTGCTTCTTAGAGTATATTCTGCTGAAATATATACAGAGAGTATAAATATTTTCAAATTTTCTATTGCTCCCCCTCCCCTTCCCTTCTGCATAACTTGTCATTTTCCCTTCTTATGTTTCTTTCTCCCTTTGCCTCAAATAGTTGGGTTTTGCAAGTTTCATTTTTCTTCTGAAATAATGTGAAACTGTAAGGCCACAAATTGTAGGATAATTTGTGGATTATGTAGGATAATTCTTTGGATTGTCGTGAGCACCCATGATGGGGTAACTGACTCATGAAGATTGAATATAGGTTAAGAAAAGGATAAATAACATGAATAATCCAATGTAATTCACGTAAGTAGGTTTTGAAGTTTTTGAAAGCTCACCAATTAACAAATTGTTTCTCCTACTTCCTATATATATCACATGAATCCAGAACGTTTTCATTCTGTCAAGAGCTCCTATTTTTTTAAACCCGTTTTCTAGTAATTGGAGTCTGCTTCCGTGGAACTTGCAAGGTTTATCTGAGGTATGATTTCCATTCTGCTGTTTGCACTGATATTTGGGTAGAACGAACAAGATGCTCGAGAAATTTCACAGGCATTTGTGTACCAGAATTTTGGCTGAGTATTGAGGTTGTATCAATCACTGGCTTCCCTTTGGAAGGAATTCTCTGGATCAGCATTGCACCTAACAAAAGGACAAATGATTTGTTAGAGCTATGATAATCTACATCTTACCTGCAGGAAGCGGTTAATTAACTTCCAATCAAAGGAACACATGCCTTGCTCTTTTCACTTGAAAGAATCCACATCAGTTAGTTTGCAAGTGAGTTCTCCCCTTCAATAACATTTGAACTGAAGAAAAAGTTTTAATTGACTTTTGTCACTTTTATCGGTTTGAATATATGATTTGAGAGTTTTATAATCCTAAATGATGCATTACTGTGTTTTGTAAGTCTTCCCGGAGATTTTCACTGTAACTTGTATTTTTACTCTTATTTAATAAATAAAGGTCAATTGTTAATTTTATTTTCTATTTGTCAATTTCGTGGCATTTATATATATTTAATTTTTTTTTAATTTTTAAGATATTAAAAATTATAAAAATTAACAATTGACTTTCATTTGTTCGTTGGATAAAGTAAGAGGATGAACATTGAAGAATTTTTGGCCTTCCAAATGCACTGTGAAATGTGAATGAATGGTAATATCTTGCAGCTTTGGCCTGTTCAACAAAATCACACACGCACTCATTTTCCTCTGAATCAGTAAAAATTTAGGTCTAGAAAATATCTTGTTAACACTTAAATTATCTTCTAAATTGCCACGTTTGTTATTGATGGAATTGGGTTCAATTAACAATAAAGAAAAATGAAGCCTTTTAGTTAAAATCCTTAGAAAATTAACAGAATGCTATTCTTTGAAATTTGAAGGATAAAAATGGAATGGTACTTACTACCCATGTATTCAAACTATCTCATAATACCCCAAGAAGGATTTTTTAAGTTAGCTTTTACAAATGTATGTAAGATGCTTTCCCTTAAACATTTTTTTATTAATTTGGTCGCACTTGTACATAAAGTTAGGGATTTGAATTTTCTCCATTTTTCTCTCCTTATTAATTTTTATTTAAAAATTCATAATTTTTTAAAATCTATCATTTTAGTATAAAAAAGATTTTTGTATTTATCTGTTTCCTCTCCTCTTTTTTTTTTTTTTTTCTAAAGTTAGTTTATAATTATAAATATTAAAAAAATTACATAAACGACTTAATATTTTAAAGAACCAAAAATGGAAATTGAGGCGAAATTATGACTGGGACTGTGTCCTTGTCTGAATTGTAGCAGTAGCGGGACCCTGTTTGTTTCTGGTGTACTAACTTTGCTTTCATCGAAAGTCTGAAGAGTATTGCAATAAATTTCTTCTCAATAAATAAACAACTTGGCTCTATTAAATTCTGTGCAAACCAATTGGATTTCAACAAATGCATATCTCCAATGTCACAACTTACCAACAAACTTGAGCTTTCTCTCAGGAAAATAATTGAATTTTCTCAATTGAAAAAAAAAAAATACTGTATGATCTATAGTGATTTATACTTAATTTTCTTTTAAAATATATATTTCTTTCAAGCACTAGTGATACAAGTGGTAGAATAGTTGCGGTGCTGACCCTGGTTCAATTCTCATCCTTAGTTTTACAATATGGTAATTATTTAATATTTACACCTTTGATTGAAAAAAAAAAAAGACATGTAACACTAATTAAATTGTAGATATACATATATAATTATACTAATAAAACTAAATATTGTGAGAATGTAATTAAACAACAATATCAATAAGGATTGAGTTAATCGATAAGGTCAAACTGCATTGATAAAAAAAAAAATTATGATCTATCTACTTCTAAATTTTTAACTCATAAAGTATTAATCATCCACTTATGCTTTTTTTAAAAAACTTTAAATGAATTGATCAAACAGTGATCATACAAAAAAAACGATGTAACAATGAAATAATATATAATACAATAACAACATTCGACCAAATTATTCAAATCTGACTTCAAAATAATATCTAAGACGATAGTTTCCGGAAAAGAAATTAACAAAATAATCCCTTATTTATACAATAGAATTTTCATGATATATTCTTTTATTTTTTATTATTTTTCGTATTGCAGGCCAATGGGGTGGAAAGCTGACATTGGGATTGAAATTAAAAAGAGGAAAATAGCAATCGTTTCAACAAGAAGGTCGTCATGGTTGGTGGGAATTTATTTTGATACGAATCTTCGTTTTCATTAAAAATTTAACTCATCGTTTAAAAATAAAGTTGTTATTAATGTTAAATATTTATCTGTTTGTTTTCAAAAAATATTTTTAATGAGAAAATTTTATTCACTTATATATAAATAAAGAACTTTTATATTACTTACATATTTTGTGATTGACAAAATTTGTACCGTGTAGGGGAAGAGAATTTCTTTTAAAGTAATAATGTTTTCTATCACACTCTTTTATGTATAACATTGAGAAAATATAATTTTTTTTATCATTTTAATCTTTTATAATTATAAACATAAATAAATAAAGTTATTTCTATCAAATATGTTTCGGACAAAACAAATGTGCTTTTAATATATACATAACATCGTGTCTTCAAACTTACGATATTAAAGTGAAAAATCTTTAAAATTGATATTAGAAGCCATTACACTGTTAAGACTCTATTTGTTCTACGAAGACATCTTCCATATGAAATTTTCATTTTACTTTTGTTAAAGCGAAGAGTTTTTATATTAATAAAATAATATATAACATCATAATATAAGATAAAAATTAATATCATTTTTTGTTATATTTTTCACATATACTAAATAAATAAAATATTTTTTATTTTAAATTTTTTATAACTATAATGATAAGCAATGAAAATTCTTCCATAAATATATACATATTGTAATTATTAAATTCAAAACTTAGAAATGTCATAAAATGTTTGCCATTATAGTGCATAGCTCATCTTGGAAAAATCTAGTTAGCATTTTCCCTTTGGAAAACCAAAGGTTCTCAAGACAAGTCAACGCTTTACACACCACCCAAATATTTTTGTCTTTTTTTTTAATCGGTTATGATTGGGATATTAATCAGAAAGTGTTTTATATTTAAGACATAAATCCTTGTTTTATTATTTTTTTATCAATTCCAACAATCCGGAAAACTAGCCTTGCTTAATTCTTTTTTAGAATTATAACATTGATGTAATTAGTTAACATATCATAGTCATTATTATTTAGAAAACTAACAAAAGGCAAAATATGCAACATCTCACTCAAGAAGAATTAAAATTTGAATAATCCCGGTATCACACATATTTATTCACAAACTCATTTCAAATATAATTAGGATTTAAAATTAATTTATCAGTTTTACACTTTTAAAAGTTAGATTTTATTCACGAAAATATATTACATCATTAAAATTGAGAATTTTTTATTAACAACAAAAAATTTTAACAAATTTTTAATAATATGACAATATATGAATAAATGGTAATATAAAATTAATTTATATTAATAACAAATTAAATTTAAAGCCTTCTTTTTCTTCCCCCGTCTCTTTTATGTTTTTTTATTACTCAAATAACCTTAAAATTAGAACAATTTTAAAACCAGAAAGATGATATTATAAAAGATTTAATTTGGATTCTTTATTGCTTTAAATTATTGTTTATTTTTATGTTGTCGTGTTATTAAAAATCAGTTAACCAGTTTTTTTAACTATTAATAAAAATCCTCATTTATTTATTTTTATTTGTTGACAGCATGTTCTTATTATTGATGCATAAGTAGTAGTTTTTTTTTTTTTCAACATTTCACAATCTTAAATGGAAAAAAGAAATTCATTTTCAACATTTGCCACCGAATTTCAGAGACGTTAAAGATAACTGCAACATAGCGTCATTATAAACAAATATAGACAAATCCAAGTCTTCCCTCTTCTATTGACGCGTTCTCTATCTCTGTCTCCAGCGACCGCTAATTCTATCTCTCAGAATGAAGAGCACAACTACTTACTCGCCACACCGGCGTTTCAGCGCCGGCCGCCGTGCCACCCCGGACCGCCTCAGATATTCGTCAAGCTATTCTGTTTCCGAGGTCAGCACCGTCACCGAGAAGTCAAACTCTCGTCAAAACCCGGTGGCTGGTTTCGCAAGGTCGATCGCCGGAATATTTGTTGCTTGCTTTACACCGCCGGAGGTTAACAGCTCCAAGAGTTTCGTGGATTCTGAGCCTCCTTCGGGTAGTTTGATTAGCTCAATTTGTGCTTTTATAAAATAAGATATCATGATCATTTTGGGTGGAGAATTTATGTATGTATATCTGTGTGCTTCGGATCTCGGGTTTTGAGTTTGGTTTTGAAGTTTTGATCTTTGCATCTAGGTTTGCCATTTTCTAGACGTAACTACTGTTTGATTGCTGAGAAAACTATAGAAATATAAAGAAAATGTGATTTGGAATTAGCATTCTTGAGTCTGAAAGTTCAACTAAGCCTACTTGAGGTAGAATTAGCACAACCTATGAGTCTTCTTTAGATTTTCTTCGATTCTAAGTCTTGGCTTGATCCAGCCTAAGAATTTCAGTAAGGTCTTGGGCAATTTCTTCATTCCCCTATCCTCAAATCATGGATTTCTCTGCCATGGCAGTGAATAGAACTTCACTCTCTACTCTCTTGTCTTCGCCATGTTTGTATCTATGTGTGAGAGGTAACTTGTGAACCATGATTTGCATTTTCTGGAAGTTTAAATCTAGTGGGACAGTCCTAAATTACTTCCTCAAAATTGGTAGAACATTCAATGTGAATACAAACTCTGCCACGGTCATACTTTAATATCATTAACTTTTCACAGCTGATCCCAAAGAGGTCGTCTTAGGTAGTCATCAGCCATTGTAATACTTTGTCAAATCTTCTATGACATGAATCAATGACATCATTTCATTGTTGTTTGATTGAATCTACTATGAATGTAGACAAATAGGTTTTTGTTTATTACAACATAGCACTTTTCTTGGATGCTTGTGTATCACTGTATTTAGGAGTCATTAGTTTATTATTCTAAAATTTTTACTATCTCCATATGTCTATCATAATATCTACTTCAGCTGAAGTTATACTCTTGCTGTGTAAATGGATTGGATCAATTAGACTAACCCATTGTATTGGTTTATTAGTTGTATCGAATGCTTCGGGAATGAGTCAAAGGAGGCGTTCTACAGGTTCAAGTCGAGGTATTTATTCGAATTCATACAACTCAACTGAGCCAAAAGAGCCTGGCAGTGGGAAATTGACCATGGAGGAAATCATCCAAGCCACAAGAAACTTCAGTCCTGCTTTTAAGATTGGCCAAGGTGGTTTTGGGGCAGTCTACAAAGCCAAACTCCAGGATGGAACTGTTGTCGCCATAAAGCGTGCCAAGAAGGTTGTTTTTTTGTTTTATCACATTTACGTGGATTGATAATATTTTTGAAAAAAGCGTACACAACCAAACTTGCTCACAATAACCTCATTTTGTGAGAGGGAAGTGACCTCTTACAAATTGTAGAGCCCATTCCTTTTACAAAGTGAAGTCATTGTGAGTCAGGATAATTATGTAAGTAGCATAACTTTAATATTTTTTGTATTATAATTATAGACTTCAAAAGTTTGTCTTGCTATGCAGAGTATGTATGAGAAGCATTTGGGTGTGGAGTTCGAAAGTGAGATCCAGACATTGTCACGAGTTGAACATTTGAATTTGGTGAAGTTCTATGGATATTTGGATCAAGGAGATGAAAGAATTATTGTGGTGGAGTTTGTTCCCAATGGAACTCTTAGAGAACACTTAGATTGTAAGTTTTTTTTATATAGTTTAATATCTTATCTTATTCTCTTTGGTTTTTATCCTTGCTAGCTTCCATACACGAGCTTTTAGTGCCCAGAACTTGATCAAAGGATTATTGCAGGCAACCGTGGAAACGTTCTAGACCTTGCTGCTAGGCTAGACATTGCAATTGACGTGGCCCATGCCATCACCTATCTTCATATGTATATAGGTACACTCCTTGGCCATCACCCAAACCATTTATGTCATGGAGATCGTGAACTTCTTGAGTTCAGAGGATCTCTCAATTTCTTGTAGTGTTAATTTTTGTCAATTTAGATAAAGAACAACAATTTAGTTACAAATAGACTCGCGAGTTTTATGTGAGAATCCACAAAAAAAAAAAAATCTTGTGTCTTTTTCTCTCTTAAGTTTACAACCAAAGAAACTGAAGGAAATCAAATCTGAAGTTCTTCGTATGTTCCAAAGAATTTGACTGGATTGTGTATTGCAGACCATCCAATCATTCACAGAGACATAAAATCTTCCAACATTCTTCTCACCGAGAACTTCCGAGCCAAAGTAGCTGACTTTGGTTTTGCAAGACAAGCCGCTGACAGTGATTCTGGTGCGACCCATGTGTCCACCCAAGTTAAAGGAACTGCTGGCTACTTGGATCCTGAATACCTGAAAACTTATCAACTAACAGAGAAGAGCGATGTTTATTCATTTGGCGTTTTGCTTGTTGAACTTGTTACAGGAAGACGCCCCATTGAACCAAGATTTGAACTCAGGGAACGAATAACTGCAAAATGGGTGTGTTTTCCCTCTGCTTCATTTTTACTTCTCAATGATGTTTGATTTAGTTTCACGATTTAATGAAAAGAACAAGAATAATACTACTTGCACTTCACAATCTTCATAATACTATTTACACCTATATAAAGAAAGAACAATTTGAATAAAAGAGGTAGAATCAGTTTGTCTCAGATTGTGTATTATATGTATAAGTAGGAGGTATTGTGAAGACGTGTAAAGTGCAAGTAATACTACCAAATACACAATCTTAATCAACGATCCATTTTGTTTTATAACTTTAGCATCTCCTTTCCTCTTAAAGGTTGCACCCTCCATATTTATGAGCAAATTTAAGATTGTTTAATTCTATAATGTAACATAGTTTTGTAATAGTGCAGGCCATGAAGAGGTTCATTGAGGGAAATGCCATCTCAATCTTGGACCCAAGACTAGATCAGACTGCAGCAAATGCTTTAGCCCTAGAGAAGTTGCTTGAACTAGCCTTGCAGTGTTTGGCTCCTCAGAGACAAAAGAGACCTACCATGAAGAGATGTGGTGAGATCCTTTGGACCATCCGCAAGGATTACAGAGAGCTATCAGCTGCAGACCTCCGTTCATATTCCACTACTTCTCAAAGGAGTAATTCAATAAAAGAGTGAGAAGGTTTAGAGCATCTAATAAGGGTATATAGTACTCTGCTTGCATGTCCTACCATTCACAACTTTCTCGTACTTGCACATATGACATAATTCGAATCAAACTGGCCTCACCTGATTTCAAATAAATATGGCTAGTTTAACCCAGATTATACTTTGTGTGTAAGTGTATGAAGAGTTGTGTATGATAAAAAGTGCATGTGGCATTTTTCAAGGGGATCATACTTACATCAATGGATGTTAAGTTTGGAGAAACCATATCTACATTGAAGCACTCAGCTTTCAAGCAATTCAGTTGTCTGGGAGGGATCGAAGTTGGTCAAGATTTGCATATGCTCGTTGCTAGAATTCATATTTTGTATACTTGTTCATTGAGTTTTGGCTTGTGCATAGGAATTAGGAAGCTTAGCTACAGGTGGATAAGTGATTCTGCTTCCTTGGATTGTTTATTCTTTTTTGCTTAATTTTCTTGGGGAAATTTGTGTAATGTGAGGAGGTACAGCTGTATTCTATCAACTGGTAATGCATAGCTATGTTTCAATAAAAGTATTTCATTTGCATTTGAATGCTAGCCTTTATCTCATATATATCTACTAATACAGAAAGAGCAATAAATTGGCTTTGCCAATCATCTATGACAGCAGAAATTGAATATTCTCACAATAATGCCAGACTCACAAGATATCTCACACCTATGAGAGAGGAAGCAAAACATAAATTGGAAAGTGGTCCACAATCTTACTCATTCACTTGTAGGAATGGTATTTTACTCTGTTCTTTGAGGTTTTCTTGTAGCAATAGTATCCTGCAATTTCATTGAAACATTTTAGAGAGTTCAATGAAAAGGACCGGTAAAAAAAAAAGGAAGGGAAAAATGAATCAATC
Organism: Saraca asoca; assembly: GCA_026873985.1. Taxonomy (NCBI): domain Eukaryota; kingdom Viridiplantae; phylum Streptophyta; class Magnoliopsida; order Fabales; family Fabaceae; genus Saraca; species Saraca asoca. The sequence continues at coordinate 6,618 of JANHAO010005189.1, read as the reverse complement.
ACTTTCAAATCAGCATGGAAAACAATAGTGGCCTGCTATATTTTGACTAATAAAAGTGTAATTTTTAATGGAGATGTTGATGAATTCATGTCATGTGCAGACAATCCACCTGCAGAATAAACAGTGTGATGTTTAATGGAGATGTGCACAAGTTGTAGGAACCTATTCAATTTAGTGCACTTAGTTGAAGCATAATTTCTAGTAAAAATATGTCAAAGCTCATTGCCCGTTCACTTTATATATGGCATGATGACTTGTTTTCTTGGCCTATTTATTGACTCTTGATAGAACAAATTAAACATGTACATTTGGTAAAAAAAAAAAAAAAAATCATATTTATTCACTCAATGCAACATGTCATACCTGCAGAAACATGAAAATTATGGTTTAGTTGTGATTTTGATGTTTGCTTAATTTCCTTTCCTTCTCCTTATAAAACAAAACAGACAGAGATTTATCTGTTTAGGAGATCATGGGATAAGTTCGTAACACAATCAAAACATAGCTAACAACTCAAAATTTAGAAATACAAGGACAAAAGATGTTAAAGATATATATATATATATATAATCATATAAATATTATCTAAAATATTCTCAGAAGATATTTAATCACATTTGGAAAACATATAACAATAATTAAGTATTTAAATTGAAACCTTTTAGTTGATAGATGTGTTCATGTGACAAGGTGCAACACAAACAGTACAGCCAGCAGCACCATTTGAGTTTGCAAGCTCCAGTTCTCCTGGAACTTAGGTCGTATATGTCCCACACCGAGTAACCGAGAGGAGCAGCGGTTGACGATCTGCTATAAATAAGGAGCGAAGGCGACGAGCCAAAGTACTTACCTGGACGGGGTCAATGGGTGATCAGCGAGACCCATGGCCTAGGTTAGTGACCTCCATTGCACTCAGGAGGGGTGCTACCCTAAGGTCTCCTCTGGTGGGAGATCCTACGTCATAATTTGTGGCAGTGGGGGCCTGCGTTCGCGCGGCCCCTGTCTGATTCGAGTCTAAAGAAATTCTGTTCTGTTTTGTTTGAAATTTATGGTCTTCGAGGGACTAAATACTTATGCTCTTCCAAGAGGCCGTGAAGAGCAGAGGCGCACCAGGCGGTCTTGTAAAAGGGCTGGGCTCTGTTTGTTTATTAGCGAGAAAGAACCGAACATGATAACATATTTAGTACGAGAAGATACCAGACCTAATAATATATTTTAGATTTTCTACGAGCCTTTATAAAAATTATAGTTTCAATATAAAATTTTATAGTTTTTCATGATTTTACGGATAATAAGAATATAAAAAATTATAATTTTATTTTTTAAAGTTCGAGAATTCTTTAAAAAAAAAAAGATTTGACATGCTAAAAAAAATTAAATTTTTTATTAATTTTTTAACTTAATCAAACGACTTTTTATTTTAAAGATATTTAATGTACTAATTTTTTTAGAAAAAAAGAAACTGTTTTAAAGAGTTACTCTCAACACTATACAATTTGTTAGAATAAAGTTTTCAGTTTTTTGTTTCCAATTTCTCTCCATTTTTTTTTTGATTAATCAAGTGTTTGTGTCCTAATTAATTAGAAATCATCATTTTTATTTTTTTTAATATTATAATTTTTTTTTCACAAAGTCTAAGGGGATAAAAAAATCATTAATTTAACATAAATAAATAAAAATAAGTAAGTAAGTAAATAAATAAATATATGATTGTCATAATATATAATTAATTAAATTTTATATAATTTTATTTTTATTTTGAATATCTTAATTGCATCTATTCTTTAACCTAAAAATAAATATGAATTAATTTATTATATATACTATCTATTAATATTAATATGTCTTTTTATATTATTTTATATTTATAAATTAATTTCATAGTTAATTTTATCAAATATTTTTAATATAATTGACTAATTTTTTAGCTTTCAGTTTTTGACTATCAATTAATTGCACCAAACGAACTTTCTATGCAATTTTGATCCCTCTAAAATATTAGTTGGACTATTTTGGTCAACCTAATTTAAAAATACTTGATCTTAATCTTTTAAATATTTCAATCGACTTAGTTTTAATTATTTCAGTGGACTATTACCCAATTACTAATAGAAAAGCTAATATGGAGTCAATGAAGTTTTTATTCACTGTGATATGCATTTATATCCTTATCAATATAAACACACTAGCTAATATCTTCTTCCTTCTTCAAAATCATTTATATTTTGTATGAGTAAGGGGATGATATCTCATCATTAACCATCATATATATGTAAATCAAAACTTAAAAAGTATGTCGCACTTAATAAAAGGTTTAATTACAATTTTGATCTTTTTAATATACTAATGGATCATATTTTGTCTCCTTTAAATATAATATTCTATTTTAATTCTTCTAATATACAAATTAGGTCTAAGTTAGTGACTTACATCAAATTAAAGATAGAAAATCTTAATTAACATATCGAGTTTCGATGCGACTACAAACCGATAATTATTAGAATAGAAATTAGTGAAATTTATACTGTCAGGTTAGGAAATTACAAATTACATAATCCACCTATGGTGTGAAAACATCCTCCAATTTAGTTGTTAACGTCATGTTAATCTCCAATTTTCTTTTCAGTTATTGCCAATATAAAATTCTATTGGAGTTTTGTATGCCAATGATAATTTTTAATCTTTACTTTAACAAATATTATTAATATAAATCTAATTTAGTTTAATTTATATATTAGAAGGGTCAAAATAGAATATTAGATTTAGATGGACTAAATGTGAGCAATTTGCATATTAAGAAACTATAATTATTATTAAGAGTGTGTTTAGCACATTCAACAAGTAGCTTATAAACTTAGCTTATAGCATATTAATCTGGTCAATATATTCTTTTTTTTTAATATATATTTTAGAGGTGTTTGATGTACTAATTTATTAAAAAAAGTTATTTTGATAAGTTACTCCAAATAACTTATAAGATAGGAGCTTTCAATATTTTTTTTTTCAAATTTATTCATTCTCTTTTGATTAATTGTCAATTTATGTCATATATATTCATAATATTATATATATATATATATCAATATGTTTCTAATATTATAATATTTTCAATTATTATTTTTTTTCCACAAAGATAAAAAAAGATAAAAGAAGACACTTATATTATATGCCTATTAATTCAACATAAGTAAATAAAAATAAATAAATAAGTATGTGATGCTATACAATATAATTAATTAAATTATATTCATATTTTGAATATTTTAGTTGCACCAATATAATTTGTCTTCAAAATAAATATAAATTAATCTATTTCATATATTTATTTTTATTAACAAGTTCTTTTATATCATTTTACATTTATGAGTTAGTTTATCAATTAATTTTATTAAATACTTATAATATAATTAGCTAACTTATCAGTTATCAGTTAATTTAACAAACATTTGTCAATTGATTGTATTAGAAGTATTTAGTAAAATTAACTGATAAATTAGCTCATAAATATAAAAGGATATAAAAGGATATATCAATATAAATAAATATATAAAATAGATTAATTCATGTTTATTTTAAGATCAAATTATATTGATGCAATCAAGATATTCAAGATATAAATATAATTACCTAAAAATTAATTAATCATATTTTATGACATCATATATTTATTTATCTATTTACTTACTTATTTACTTTTATTTACTTATGTTAAATCAATGGGTATAAGCTAAATATATAATGATATGCAAGTGCCTTTTTTATCCCCCTTTTGACTTTGTGAAAAAAGAACAATCATTGAAAATAGTATAATATTAGAAAATTTTTAATACATATAGTGTTATGAAAATATAAATTTGATATAAGAAATGTTATAATATCACAATAAGCTAGTGTGCCAATTAATCAAAATAAAATAGCTAAATTTGGAATGAAAGATTGAAAGCTCCTACCTTATAAGGTGTTTGGAGTAATTTATTAAAATAAAACTTATTTTTTTAATAAGTTAGCGCATTAAACGGCTCTAAAATGTAAAAAAAAAAAAAAAATCTTATTGACCAAGTCAATCAGCTATAAGCTACTTGTTGAATACACTAAATACATAAGTCCTAATAAAATTCTTCCTTCTAGCTCAATGTTAATTCTTTCCATCAATAATTCGGTGATAATTTAACAAAAATATTAAAATTAAGGCAATTAGAAAGATCAAAATTAAGTATTTTAAAATGATGGACCAAAATCACTTGGTTTATATTTTAGAAGGATTAAAGTTGTATTTAAGCAAGTTTCAATGAATAAATTATGAAAAGTATAAAAAATTTTCATGCAAATTGCAACAGTACCCACCGATACATATTTTTTTGGCATATGTGTCGGAGCATAACTCTTTGTATGGATAAAAAAAATTAAAAAGGGAGAAATATTTTGAATATCCCTGGCATGTTAAGAAATTAAAAAAGCCCATAGATATTTTCCTTGAAAAAATAAAAAGAAAGATTACACTTAAATTTAATTTTTTTTGTGTTATAATAGGAGTGATTAGTCACTTAATATACATATCTGTCTAATGTTTAAACTTAAGACACTAAAGATGAAAAAACCCTAAGTCAACATCGAGTGTCATTAAACCATCAAGGATATTGACCAAATTTAAATTGAATATATATTTTTTTGGTTATGCTTCCTCTTCAAAAAAATCATATCAACTTTTTCATTAAAGTTGTAATTTTTTATATATAATACTGCAGTTTTTTTTCATATAAATAAAAAAATTTTAAAATTTTTTATTATAATTTTAAATAATGGAGTTATAACTTTTTATGTATTTATTACACGTAAAATTTGTGCATTTTTTTTAATAAAAAAGTTACAAGTTTTTTGACTTTTACCTTAAATTTTTATAAAAATTTGTAAAATTTCTCAATGATACATTATAAGAAATTTATTTATTTATTTTAATCAGAGAAGGGCTAGAAAAAACCTAGTGAAAAACACTAATCTTCAAAATGATCATTGACGAAGGATATACAATTAGAAGGGGGAATAGAAAGGATAGGGAGTCCTGAAAGAAGTTATAAGATCATCTTGAATGGAATCCATTCAAAGTCCAGACCCTTTTGAGTTTAATTAAAGCTTACTTTTTATCACATAGTTTGATATGAATTTCATAATTATCTTTGTTACCATTTTATAAATGAAAAATTAAATTTGAGTTAGCATATTATTATTATTATTATTTTTCAAAAGAGGCTTGCGATTTTGAATTTAAAAGGGAGATTTGCATGCATAATTAAATACGCGTCAAGGATGATAATTTTTTTTGTCTAATTAACATAAAAAATGGACACATTTCTGTTAAGAAAACTTTTTGATAAAATAAACTAAGCATTATTAACACACATAGTAGAAAAGCCATTAACTGATTTCGGTGTAAGACTTGAGTTAAATCAATAAGTTTTCATAAAATATGATTTTTTTCCATCAATCCTTGTAATCAAATAACTATCACATTGATCATGTATGCAAATTTCAGAAAATATGAACAAGCACACAATCAAATAGGTAACATTTTATCATATTTTAAAAAATATATTCTACATTAAGTTTAAAACATTATAATATATTAGTAAATAATTTTCAAATTAATATAAAACTTTGTGAGTACGATATACATTATTTATAATTTATATTTAATGGCAAACTTTGAGAAAAAATTATTTTGTAAAAAAAATATGCAATAGTGTAAAAATACCTTTGATTCACATCTGTGTAATTGATCTCACCCTACATTGCAAGTGATGTTATAAATAGTTCATCTGAAAGTCATGTGAACCTATTCACTCAAGTAAAAAATCATACTCTTAAAAATTGAAAACAAATCCATTAGACAGAAAAATTAAACATAAATATTCAAATTCTAATATACATTCCCCATTTTCATATTGGGATTACATTCTGTAATTTTGATAGGAGAAATAGACAAAAGAGCAAGAAAGAAATGACTCAAATAACATAGTTTTCTGAATAAGTTGACTTGCTTTAATCATAAATTACTAATAAAATACAATTTAAAAACCAATAATATTCTAAAAGGTAAATACATGACAGAAGCTCTATTTTTCAGCTTCATGTCCTGTCACTAACTTTAGCCCTTGCTTGATGCTTCCCACTACCTTCACACAGGAATTTTGTGTAAAAACTATATATATCATATAAAGAATTGCTGCAGCAAACCTTATGCAGAAAATTTTTACATGAACTGTTCTGCTTTAATTATCACTATAAATGTTTTCATCAAAACTTGCTCCTATGATGACTTCTAACTCAAGTAAGCCACTATATTTCTTCCCTATTCAATATTGACATTCATGTTTGTGTGTGTGACACAAAAACTCGCCTAGCTGCAAAATTCAGTTCAGCAAAATCCACCCCAACCCTTTTTACACCTACTTAATGCAGAAATATTCATTGACCAGCTCTTCGATTTGAAAATGAATCTTGGCGAGTAAGTTCATAGTTTCCGCTTCTAGGGAGTGAATTCTCACTATCAACCTTATTTACTTTTGAGCAAAGGAAGAAGAATGAAGATGTGTATATGGTCATGTGCCAAATGCTGTAAAA
>JANHAO010005188.1:0-23023 GCA_026873985.1 Saraca asoca | reverse complement strand
AATGATTACAGTAGAAACAAGTTATATTTGGTATTCTAAATTGAGGTTCTTGTCTTTTGAATCCTAGACCTGTCTTAGCATAAACATTTCTCTGGTTTTTCAAAACAAAATCCAAGTTTTTATTGCTTTGAACGAAATTAGACAGTCTATTCCTCAATGTATCAATATTCCATAAATAGTATAGAATTGTTGATGTTCATGTTGATTAACAATAAAATATGTTTAATCCCTTCATCTTAGCTCAACAAACTGTGCAAGAGTATTATGCTCCATACTCATTTCATCAAAGTGAATGGGCTAATTGGTTAGTTGACATCAAAATCAAATCAAGGAGCATTACAGATACCCCAACAACCAATACAACAGATGCATTCCAAGATGGTGAACAACATAACCAATTGCCAAGTTACCTTTGACAATGAAGAACTCCATTCACTAGGGGATGATTTGGGTGCTTTTAAAGAAGTTGATGAGCCCCAACCAATTCCACATGACTATTTGGATGTGGTGGAAGGTGAAGAAGAAGAAGATGATGATAATGAGGATAAGCAAAATGAAGATGAGGAATAAGAGGAAGATGATGGAGAAGAGACAGAGGAAGACAAAGAAGAAATTCTATATGATGACTCTGACTGTCCATCTTAGATTAGGTTATGTTTGCTATATATGAATATGTGAAATATAGGAGTTTATTTGTTAAGATACTGAAGTTTTTTTGTTGCTATGTGAATTGATGACTAAATGTATAATAAATTAAATTTGATTTTGATATTAATTTTGATCTTCTTTTTATTTCTTTGGGTATTGTTACGTGTTTCTTCATCAACCAATGGTCAAAATTAATACTAGAGATAGGCTCATGCATTGTAGATCCCATAAGATTCCTTTTAACCAAGTGAGTGGGAATTCTATCCTCTGACTCCTTTTTCATAAAAAGAAATTATTTTAAAAAATTACCCTTAACTATTTTAATGTGTTGAATAGTGGAGATTAGGTCTAAGAAATTAAATAAATGTAAATGATGAATTAATGTTAGTTTTATAGATGTTAGAGACATGAAGTAATTGGGGAATAGACCTAGGAAGTTAATGTATATGAGTTTGAGAATAAGATAAGAATCATGTGTGGGATTTAGATTCAAGATAAAAATTTAGGAATTGTTTTCCTATTTGATTATATGTATGTTTGTCTAAATGGGACGTGGAATGGACAAATATTGTTGATTTCAAGTTTCAAAAATTCTTAGAAATTCCAACTTTGCATAATTACATGAGTATAAATTTTCAAGACCTTCTTTATGGATTTTTAGGAAAATTTCATGAAGTTATTTTTTTACATATTTAATTTTACACTTTTTAATTATTTGGTAAGATTTCACAAGAAAGCATAAAAAAATATTATTTATAAATTGCATTTTTCAATGTTCTATTCTACATTTTCATTTTATTAATTCTATGGGAATTAATTATTTTATTCTATTAATAGTATTAGTAAGATTAAAGATCGTAAGTAAAGATAAGAAATCAGTTAAAAGGAATTTTGGAGATGCATGTGTTTTAAGAAATATGATTCTATTTGCGTATATATATTATGCGTGATTAAAAGTATTTTCAACCCAAAGATGGATTAGTTTTTTCTGCTGATTGAGTACTTGAGTTGTACTCACCTTATTAACATTTTCAAGTTAATGGATTTATTGAAGCTATCTTATATAAGAGTTACTTTAAGGATTGCATGTGATGAAGTCAAATACGTGGTCTCCTTGATATAATTTAGTGGTTAGTGTTCGCCCAGTTAGACAATAGGTTCTGATTTATGGATTATGATTTAAAAAAAAAGATTTATTTATTTTAAAGGAAATTAAAAATCATTTATTTAAAAATTATTTTTAATAAAAACTTACATATCATGAATTTTAGATAAAAAGGACCTAAAGTCATATTTTCTGCATAGTTTTCATGTTTTTAAATTCTAAAAGAATAGATTGTTCATGGGTTCAGTGATCACGACTAGGTGATTCACAGTAATTGCACCCCAGATTTTAGGATTTAACATATATAATATGTGAGTATTTCACATATGTGTATGGTTGCATGTGTACACAAATGTGTGTTAAATGTGTAAGTGGGTGTGAATTCTTTTGTGATCAATTAATGAGATTGAGAATGTGATATATGTTTAAAAACTAATGATATTTAATGCATGTTTTGCATGAATATTTATGAATTAATAGCAAGTAGTTACGAATATTGAATTTAATTATGCATGAAAGGATGAAATTAGACACGATGTAAGTGAAGGACTAGTAAATAAGAAATAAAAATTGCATGATGAGATCATATAGTGGTATGTCACAAATAAGTATATCTAAGTGTATAACTTGAGTATATGTTAAGATAAGTAAAATCATGAATGCATGGCAACATGAAAGTTGTATAAGTTAGATTTGTTTATTTCTATTTTTGTTGTATAACACTTACAAAAGACTAAAACTACGCATGTATAGATAGATATAAACAAGGCCTATGACATAATGAATATTAGGAAGAATGTATATGATAGTTTTGGCATGTAATGAATGATCTTATGTTTATATGTGTTATGTTATATGTATTGTTGAGTAAGTTTGTTTATGTGAAAGTTGTAAATGATATTATTTAGGATTTCTCTTTTGTTGAGAAATAATGAGTACACATGAATGATATAAAGAATAGACCACATGATAGAGTATGTTTATGCATGAATGGTTAGGAAGGAAAGAAATTAAGATAGAATGTGAGAGAACAGGAAATAACAAGGTTATGATTGTTTAAGATTAAATTGACTAGAATGGATGGGACACATGATATGATTTTTGGTAGAAAGAGAGTACATGTTAGATATAGATTACAATGAATGGTTATATGATATTACATATGTGTAAGATTAAGAAATGTTAAAGGTATGTGTAGAAACAAGACATGTTATACGTATGATTTTATATTATATTGTTGTGTACAACTAAAGATTTCCATCCAAGTTGGGGATGGAAACTTTCTACTCACTAAACGGTTATGCTAATTCCCACTTAATATTTTAGGTTCAAGTTAGGGGTGGAGACTTTCTACTCATTAAATATTGTCTTCACTCCCTCTTAATATTTTAGGTTCAAGTTTTATAACAAGCTTTTTCTTGACTCTCTTGAAGAGGAGGGCTTTCAGTATGCAAAAGATTCATGACTCATAGTATGCATAGCCAAGCCAATCAATTTTCACATTTTTGTTTAGAGTTTGTTTTATGTTTTCAAGAATTGTATTTATTTCAAGTTTTAAACCACTACATGTATAAATGCTTTTTGATTTTGTTTTGGGGTTTTGAACTTTCAAAAATTTATTTATAAATCTTTGTTTGAAATTTAGTTATATTTTAAAGAAATGCTTGTTATGTTCAAAGGTTCATAGGTTACTACCTAAATGATTTGTGCCAATCACTTAGAGGATGTGATAGTTATGTTAGACCTAGTGCTTGTTTGTATAAAATATTAGATAGTTATTTAAAAAAAAAGTTATGAAGGAAGAATTTTATATTTGAGAATATATGTTTTAAAATATTTTAAAAAATATTTTGGTTTTATTTTGGGTGAGAAAAAGTGAAAAGGATGATAAATTCTTCAAATCCTAAATGATTAATGTTGAAGGGGATTCAAACTAATGATCATGAAAAATAAAATTTTTTGTTTTGACATAATAGAAAACTTATTTTAAGTATTAAATTATTAAAAGTGGTATGAAAAGATCAAGGGGTGCTTTGAATTAGAAGAAATAAAATGTTCCTTCTATCCAAAAAATATTGTTAATATTAAAATTAATTCTCTTAAATTTGTCAAGCATGTTTGGAAGTACTTTTAGACATAAAACATTTCTACTTAATCAAAAGTAATTCTAAAGATTTATCCAAAAACAAGCACTACAACTCATTACATTACAAGTAACTCTATTCTCACTTATGAATAGGATTGTGAAATATGTAGCAAAGGATTCCATTAAGAGAGGAATGAATTAGTTTTATGATTTTATAATTTTTCAAGACATTTTTTAAAATTCCTTTTCGATTTCCATAAATTTTAATAGTTTGAGAATGAATAATCAACAATCTCACACGTCAGACCTAGCAATCTAAAATTCAACTTTTTAACTACTCAACATCAACTTAAATAATAATGAATATCAAGAATATAAAGTATAGAAAATAAATTGCGAAAAAAAATAAAAGAATAAGGATAGAGAGATTCAAACACATATTTTTACAGTAGTCCCCACTTGAAGATCCACTCCAAGATATACATCCACTCTTCAAACTTAATTCAAGCTTAGTTTAACTATGATTTGTCCTTCCAAGTTTAAATTTGGCATAAGGAAAAGCCTTTATAACAATTGTATGTCCCAAGGATCAAAACCCCTTTGAGATACCTCACTCAAAACTAGGGAAACAAGAGATACCATACTCTTTGTAGCTTACCTAAAATTTTTTAGATGAATTTAAGGGAAACTGAAAGAACACGAAAGTTCAGATTATAAATTGAAGCTCTAGAAGTAAAGATTCAATTGAATCTAACTTAATAAGTTGTAATGATTGTATTTGCCTCTTGGAAATTAGCATTTGCATTAAGGAAATAAGAGAATAAGATGTTTACAGTGAGAGAGGAATAAAGGATCGTTAATTCAAAATTTTACTCCAAATGAGTCAATTTGTGAGTTGAATTGTGTGGGAAAAATTTGAATTATTAGTCGACTTGGCAAAATTGCATACCTCTGTGGTGAAAATTTGGCCTTCAAGAGTTGACTCACATGCTTAATTTAAAAATTTGTGATTCAACTCACTTGTCTAGTTCAAAAGTTACGAATCAACTTGGTTTCAATACCAGGTGCTCGGTCAAAATCTAATTAGCCACAAGTTGAATCTCGAATCTAGGATTTGCTTTTTTTAATTTATTAATTGGGAATTTGATAAAATCAGTTCTATACAATTCCAAACCATTTATTTTAACTCAAAAGCATATTTTCCAAGTGTAAAAATTTGTTAAATTATCTAAGAACATGAAGAAATACTTTTGAAGAAATTTTCCAAAATCCTTGAGACAAATATTTCTTAAAATAAACTTAAATCATGAGCTAAATTCAAACAAATTCCTAACTTTTACATTAAAATGATCTTAGGCCTAGTTTAAGTATTTATCAAGCTTTTCGAGGCCTTCCAAGATAAATTCATTGAAATTCAACACATTTAGTACATTTAAAATGTTTGTTATCATCATAACAAATTATAAATCTTTTGAAATAGGGGCTAGAGTAAGCAAAATAAACATTGGTGAGATTCTTTTATAACTAGAGTAAAAAGTCTAGTTAGGGTAATTTAATAGACCTATCACACCAACACTATGATAACTCACATCTTTTTGAAGATTTAATTTAATTACACTCACACCCTTCTATTTCTTAGAAATATACACTCATCTCCTTTATTTTCTGTATGATAGGGGATGCAAATGTAGGCTTAAATAAAATGGAAAGGGAGATCACTATATATGGAAGAGAGAAGTTAGTCTATATTTATGAAAACTGAAATATATAAGTGTAATTAGACAAAATCTCAAGGAAGGTGAGTATAATTTATTCTCCAATTTTTGAAGCCTTTTGGCTTTTGGAGTTTTGCAAGGCATGCATCAAAGATTCAGGAATTTAACTTGTAAGTTTTGCTTAATTTCAATCTTCCATCAAAGATTTCATGCAATGTCATGAACTGTGACTTATTTGTACTAGTGGTTGATTCCTTGGTTAATGCCTTTGCTTATACATAAAAATGATTGCTTTTATTTTTTTAATTACCTTTTTGCTGCTTCAATTAATGTAAAGTATAAGGGTTTGTGGCTAAAAAAGAATGCAAACATTTTTAACAGGTTGACATTCGTTTTACAGTACCAATTCTAATAAAAAACTAGCCTTCCACTATTCTTGATATGTATGTAACCCTAAAATTATGAAAATGCTGTCTTTTAGGAGATGGAGAAGCATAGTGTTTTGTGTGCACACAATGAAAAAGAAATAAAATTACAATGAGCATTGTTTAAGAGTGAATTGAGTGTAATTGGGATTTGGATTTGTGAATGAGAGTTAGAATCTGTAATTTCTATGGTTTAATAGTGAAGTTTTTGTTGATTCTCCTATGGTTTTTGCCCTTAAGTTAGGGGTTTTCTACACAAAATCGTGTTTATTTTCATTATTTTTTTATTCGTCTCTTTAATTTTCTACATGCTTGTTTGGTGCATTGTATAAGAGAGACATGATATTATAAATAAATATTATAATATTTTAATAGGTATTTGGGCTTTACACAAGATAGTACAATGTAATCTAGTCCACCTATCTTATACGGCCAAACAGGATACATTAATTATCTCCATTTAGGCCTGTTATATCATGATAGGATTACAATAAAATTTATATTCCCACTTTACCTTTAGCATATGTTCATATCACTTTATATTCAATAGCCATGACATTGGCTTTATCGACTAAAGTATACCTCCATCACACACTACAAAAAATAATACGATTTTCAATTAGAATTTCTGACATTTGACAGATTTTTTCCTTTGAAAAAATTGATCGAAAAGTCAATCAAAAATGAAAAGACTGTTGGTTACTAACGATAGAAATCTATGGTATATATTTCAAAAACCACATCGAAAATTAGTTGAAAATTTGTTATACTTTCATTTCTGATAGAATATCCGTAAAAGAAAATAAGCATAAATTTTTAAAAATTTTGCTCGTTGTTTCTAATGAAAATAATTGTATGATGGATTTTTGATAGAAATATCTGTCAAAAAATTAAAAACTTTTAAAACTCTTGGCGGGCATTTTAGTGCTCTATTATGTTTCCTTTCCACTTCTTGGGCTGTATTAGAGCTCTTTCTTACTTTCCTAGCTTAATTCTTGCACTCTGAAGGTATTTTTTACAAATATAAATTGATTAAATTCTATTTTGTTTGACATTTTTATCGATTATTTTTGTTTAACTATTGTGTGTTTCATGGGTTAATTGATTTTTCTTATTTTATTTTTCTATAATTTTGGACTTTAGTTTATGTATCAATTTATTTGTGACTTATCTTGTTTAAAAGCTAAGGTAAGTACATATTTTTAATTATTCATTAATTAATTAATTTTTAATGTTGTAGGAGTTAATTTTTAATTATTAAATATATTTTCTTGTATGTTTGGATTAGGATTGACTGATTATAGTTGTTGAATTATATGCATTTTGAATTAGATTCTGTAGGATTAAGTAGTTAGATGACATAGTTAATAGTGCTATTGAAATTACTTTAGAAATTATGTACATTTTTAATTAGAATATATTTTTAGTTTAGAAATTATATATAGATATATATATTTTAATTTTATTAAATTTTGAAATTAGTAAATGTATTGTAAATATTAATTATTAATTCCCTAAATAGATTTTATTATTGTCTATTTTTATTAAGTAGGAGAAACAATAATAATGAAACTATTTACGAAATATGGAAATTCTATAAAAAATTTCTCCTTTGATCAGATTATACAACTTATGATTGAGACATACCCACCTAACAATGTTATTCCTCATAACTTTTATAAAACAAGGAAGTTAGTGAAGAATTTAAGATAGAGGCATCAGAAAATAGAGTGTTGCATGAAAAGGTGCACGTTGTTCTATAAGGAGGCTAGATTTGATAGAGAATGTAGAATTTATGGTTTGACTTGGTATAAGGAATGGAGGATAGGACAAAATAGCAAAGTAGTTCCATTCAAAAGAATGTATTATGTGCTCTTAATTCCCATGTTGCAAAGCTTGCATGTTTCCATAAATTCAGCTTCTCATATGACATGACATCATGAGAATCGAAGGGATACGGGTGTTGTGTCATCATTCAAAGGGAGAATCTTGGAAACAATTTGACCAAAATATCCATAATTTGTAGCTAATCCTTAAAATGTAAGACTTAGGTTGGGTTCTAATGGATGCACTTTATTTGGTCATAATGTTGCACCATACTCAAGTTAGCCAGTAATAGTTATTCCTTACAACTTGCCTCTAGATATGTGTATGACAACACTACATATGTTCCTGACCTTGCTCATCCTAGGTCCAAAAAATCCAAAAAGTAAAATTGATGTGTTCATACAACCATTGATAGATTACTCACTTTGTAAAATGACGGTGGTCCAACGTATGACATTTCAATGAAGCAAAACTTTTAGAAGAATGTTGTATTGATATGGACCGTCAATGACTTTCTAGCATGGTTTGATTGTCATAGACAGTTTCCACCATCAATGCTTGACATGTATAGAATCAACAAAAGCATTCACCTTAAAGCATGAGAGGAAACAATCATGGTTTGATTGTCATAGATAGTTTCTACCATATGATCATTCTTACAAGGATAACTTCATTAAATATAGAGTGCAGAGATTTGAACCACCTCTAAGATTAATTGGTGAACAAGTTCTTGATCAAGTTTGGTCCACTCCAAAAGTCACAGAAACTTGACCAATCAAGATGTCAGGATATGGGGTGAATCACAACTTGATTAAAAAGAAGCATATTCTGGGACTTATCATTTTGATAATCTAACTTACTCTAACATAATCTTGATGTCATGCACGTAAAGAAGAATGTCTTTGATAATGTGTTGTATACAGTGATGGATATCAAAGGGAAAACCAAAGACAATATTAAGGCAAGGTTGGATTTGCTAGAATATTGCAGAAGAAGAGAGTTGGAGCTTAAAGAGTCTACAAATGGAAAAAAAATATATAAACATAAATCTTCCTACACCTTGAGCTTTGATGAGAAAAGTCCAGTTTGTGAGTGGGTTAAGGAGTTAAGCATGCCTGATGATTATGCCTCCAAATTGGATAGGTTTGTCGATATAGGTGATGGTAAGATACTTAGTATGATAAGCCATGACTATCATATTTTCATGGAAAGATTGCTTCTTATTACCTTTTTTAGACTCCTAATCCTATATGGAGGGCCTTAATTGAGTTAAGTTAATTCTTTGGGGAATTATGCATAATGGTTCTACAAAAAGAGGAATTACTTCGAATGGAATAAAATATTCCTCTAATAATATGCAAGCTTCGACTTAATAGAGCATCTACTTATTCATTTGCCATTTGAAGCAAGGGTAGGCAACTCTGTGCAATATTGATGGATGTATCCATTTGAGAGGTTTATTAACAGATTGAAGAAGAAAGTCAGCAACAAAGCTAGGCTTGAATGAAGTATATGTGAAGCTTATTTGATTGAGAAGATAGCTTAGTTTTGTTAATACTATTTTAGTCCTGATGTGCAATATCAAATTACACGAGTTAATAGGAATGATAACTGGGGTGATGATGCAACCATGGAGCCAATTCTTTCCATCATCAATCATCTAGGATGCTTAGTTTTGCCAAGAGTGATATTTGGATGATGAAGAACTGAAATTAGCCATAATACACGCACTTTTAAACTATGAAGAAGTGGAGCTATTTATAGAGTAAGTGTTTGTGTAGCTACCTTAATAAATTATTTCATATTTTTAACTTTGATTTCATTAATTTTAGAAATACTAATTTCCTAAATTGTTATTCTCATAGTATGTTTGTTCATTAGTTAAAGGCTATGTATTTGGTGATACAAGATGAAGACATTGAAGTAATGATCAATGCTTAGTTCACTTCTTACTTTCACTCTTTTGTAAATATAAACAATAATTACTTTTCCTAAATGACATTGTGATGGAAACTCAATGGATCACTCAATTGGGCATTAAGGGCTCTTCGATGAGTAAAATATTTTCCCATTTATTTCCTTTCATACTCTGCCAGTTAGGATGTTAATCGGGTTTAATTTAGTGATTTGGTCTTGTTTTATGATTTGATCATGAATTGGAGCTTAATTGAATTAATTGCTTAATGCTGGGTTTTGACATTATTTCAAGTTTCGGGCTATAACTTGAGTTCTAGACAATGGATTGGGTTGATTTATATGGTTGGAAAGCTAAGAGAAAGCTCTACAATTTTCATGTTGATACCACAACCCAGTTCTACCATTTGAAGTCTTGGAATTCACCATTAATTTTCCCCAAAGTTTTTGTCTAAATTGACCTTGTCACAATGTTTAGGCTATTATTTTGTGTTATTTTAGGGACCACCTTTGAGATCTTTTTGGTAGTAATTTAGGGCTGTTTGATGCCTTTATTTTTGCTAATTTGGTGGTTGAATCTGGACCAATATTTGGTTAACTTGTGGGGCTGTGTTTGATGCCAATTTGTAGGATTTTGGTGGTTGATTGTGTTGACTTTATTTTGGTCTAAACTTATTTATTTGTTTAGCTGGTTTGTATATTTGTTTGTTAGGCTTGTGTAGGACTTTAATCTAGCCTATAATTAAGCTTAATTGTTATGAAGGGAGGCATGTTTCCCTCACTATTCAAATTTAATGAATTTGAGAATTGATGTGAGTTTTCTAGTGTGAAGTGCTTTCCTAGGATTCTTGATAGAATTTGAGGACTTATCAAAGAAATTACTCTTTGTAGCATCTAATTTCATCATTTATCACTCTCCTTCTTCTTATCTAGAGTGTGGTATGAGTATCCTTCTTTTTCTTTCAATTTTCAGTGCTGAATTGAGCTGAATTGGAAAAGGTTTATGGACATCTCCAAAGGAGATCACATCATATTATTTACATATGTATGATGAAATTTTGATATGAAATTATATTATTCTCAGGTTCATAATCCCTCTAATGGTGTGGTCAATCAAAATCTATTGGATTTAGCCTGGGGTCCTTTAAAGGCGATCAAGACATTTCCAATGTATTTTATTAATGGGTATAAGTTCCACACACAGCAATGGAGTGAAGGAAAAAAATAATTAACAATGGAGTATGTGTGAAAGACACAGAGAATGTCACAATAGGAGAAGATGACTTCTATGACCTTTTTAAAGAGATTGTACAGTGTGAGTATCTAGGATTGCCAATCAAAAGGGTAGTACTTTTTCATTTTGAATGGTTTGATCTTGTGTTAAGCCATGATATAAGATTACAACCCTAATATGGCATAGTTGAAATCAAACATAGAAGATGATATGCTAAGTATTATCTCTTCATCGTTGCACAATAATCAAACAATATGTTGAGCATGATCTCTTCATTGTTGCATAACAAGCAACACAAGTGTATTATGCATCATACCCATGAACAAAGAGAGATAAACAAGGTTGGTGGTTATTATAAAGACCATGCCTTGCAAAATGGTCGAGGATAATCACATAGTATAACATGCTTACCAAGATGATCATATGTCAGATGCACCTCAGTTGATTCTAGTAGATGATTCAATTGTTAGCTTGCATGATGAAGATGGTGGATACGAAGAGGTGAATGAGCTAATAGATGTAAAACAAGAGGGCAATGTCCACAAAGATTTAGAAGAGGATGAAAATCATGATAAAGAAGATGCAGATGATAAATCTGATGAATGAAACTACAATTTTATGTGTGATATGTTAATTTGTTACTTGTATATATGAGTCATAAATTACTTTATTCTATTTCAATTTATATGATTATTTTTTAATTATGTTATGTGTGAATATTTGTAGATGACAGGCTACAGAGATTTTGGATGAGAAGGTAAAGGATAGCAGTCATAGGGATGAGTTTCCCCCATTATCACTAGTAGAAATTCACTTATGATTACTAGCTAGAGCCTCTCAATTGTTGTTCCTCCTAGCTACACTTTCATGCCTACATCGTGATCGACATCTAGCCAAATGGAGCCACTTGCATAGGCATCAACATAGACACAGTAACAACAACAATAGGCTCTATCCTTGAAGATAGATGGGACACCTTCACAGATAGTGCTACCATCTTCAATAATGGCATTTGCCACTAGACAACCTCCACCTCTTGTGGTACCTATACTTGGTCCCAAGGAGAACATTATATTGTATAACACGGGGTATGTAATCTTGATTGATTTCTTTATTATGTTTATTTAATTTCTTAATGTAATTTATTTTTATTGGTTAATCAAATTTTCCTAACCCATGAACTGATAGGCACCATACACCACATCATTATGAACAAGTATGAAATTGGCCTAAATGGAAGAATATTCTAGAGTCCACCCACAAGATTTGATATGCAGAGTTTAGGGTGAAGTTTTAATACTTCATTTATAATTTAAATTTCTTTTTTTTTTCAATTGTTTGCTAACTATTTGGTGTTTTCCTTGTTTTTTTAATTGCAAAAGTATTGGAAGCGGAACCTTTCTTATGAGAAGGACATTTGGAAGAACTTTAACCATAAGGGTTCCAGCAAAATGAAAGATATGATGGATGAGATATGATAAAAGAGGCCAACTTAACCTGACTGGATAAGGATGAAAAGTAGGAAGGCTTTCAAGGTATTGGGAGGACCCTAAATTCAAGTCCAAGTCCAAGTCCAAGCAAAATAAAAGGAACAGAGCCTCAGATGCAACTGGACATGGTTCCTTCCTACACATAGGTGGATCCATCCTGGCATCAAAGCATCAGCTACACATGGTAACGTTATTTTAAGTTAATGTTATTTGTGCCATTTTAACTTAATATTATTTATGTCTATGAAAATTTTTGTGTTGTGTAGATATGTGAGATTGGGGTCGAACCTCCCATAAATAGCCTGTCCCACCGCACCCACAGCCAAAAAGATGGCTAGTGGATCTTGCTTTGAGTTGCATAGTTTTTTGTAAGTAGCTTCTCTTAATTTGCATTTTTGTTATTAATGTATTACATATTTGATAGTAAAACTATTAGCCTAATATATAATAACAAATAATTAATTGTTTTAATTTGTAGGAGAATTTCAACAAAAGAAAGGAGGACGTGGCGCAGACTCAAGCACAGAGAAGTGAGGGCACTAAGAAGACAACTAGTGATTTGGCAGGGCCATTTGGTTGTGATTTATGGATGGACTTTATTGGCATGACCAAGAAGGGATGAGTCTACAGTTTGGGGTCCAAGGCCACAGTGGGGATGGCAATATTGGCCATTACAGCTTACTCCATTAGCATATCACATGCTAGTCAGACCAGCTTATGCATGCTATGATTGCAATGTAGTAGCAAATGATTTAATTATTCACTTAGATGGAGCACTTCATGGCTCAGTAATAGCAACAAAGTCAGACATTGCCACCATTTCTTCATCCATCTTATCCTCATTCATACTACCATTTACCACTGCCTACTACCAATCACCTTCTCCCTATGTGTATCTACCGTTGCCATCATAGCCATCCCTGTTGATGGTTTGACCACCACTAGTTGAAGGTCTTAGATAGCCATAACAATAGGACACCTAGGATCTGAAGACTAATAATTAGTTCTCTGAAGATTTGGGTTGTAATTATGTTTTTATTTTAATAATATGTTTCATACATTGATTTGAATAATACAAGTTATGAATTATTTTACTAATTTTATAAATTTATATCTATTCTTGTGCATTGTATTTTAATTTTTTATTATAATTAAATACTAATTTTTAGAATTCAAATTTAAAAATATTAAAATTACTTTTTACTACTAATCAAAATAATTTTAATAAAACTTTAAAAATAAAAAATTTATCAAATAGTATTTTTAAAAAATTCCTTTTTTTGATGAATTTTTGACAATTTTTTGATGGATTTTTCAACAGATTTCCAATGGAAGTTCCTACCAGTTTACTAATTGATTTATGATAGAGTTCTAATGAATTCCTAAAATACTACTGATAGATATTCTAACGGAATAATTTTTTTTAAAAAAAATCATTACCTTAAAATCTATTAGAAAATTCATCAGTAATGAATTTTCAACCATGATTTTACTGACCACCTTTTTTTGTTGAAAATTTGAAAATCCATTGGAAGCAATGAATTTTTGATGAATTTGTCATGGTTTTTGATGGATTTTTCCATTGGAAATTGTGCATTTTTTTGTAGTGATTGTTCATCAAAGTAAAATTTATCATTTCCACTTTGCCCTTAACCTATATTTATCATTCCTACTTTTTTGGATAATGTAATCGAATCAATTGCTTTTGGTTAGAGTTTGTTATGGGTATTTTTCAGATATTACAAAATGGACTTACCAAAGGCCCGACAAGAAGCAAAATCTAGCTAGGGATGGCCCATATCACATGATGATTGAGGTTGCTCAACAAGGAGTCCCAGCTCACCAGTCACGAGCGACGTAGGATGAGGGCCAAGTGAGGACTAGACCCGTTAAAGAGGATCTCAACTCACTGATAGAAGTGCACCATTCCAGTTATCCTCTAGGAGACCCGTTAGACGAACTTAGTGAGGTTGGTCAGCATAGCCTCAGGTTGCTAAGATAGGTAACTAAGAATATGTACAAGAGTCTAGTTAGTAGTTGAAGATCCATACCCCCAATCGACATGTTAGCTTCTAAAATCAACACATCAACCCCCTAGCAGTTCGACAATGATTTACCCAGCATTTATTATCTGATGCTAAGCATTTAATCCTCGAAGTGGTGAAAATAATCAATCTATTATCTATCAAATTACATTTATATCCTTCCCTGCTTCTATAAATAGGAGGGGGAGACTATTATAAAGGGAGAGTAAGAAGAGTGACATGCAAATACTCTGCCAGAATAGGGAGAGAGCTCTTGTAAAGTGAGAGTGTATTATCATTGTATCTTTATAAAACCATACAGAATAATCATTATTCAACTAAAAATATAAGTCATTGTGGACGTAGGGGCCTAAACGGGCTTTAGCCAAACCATGATAAAAATAAAGTGTCTATCGTCCTTCCTTCTCTTCACTCTCATTTTCCTAATTCAAACTTGCATTTTCAGCTTGTAGCTTGGGGTTTCAAGAACTTTCTATGTTGACTAAGATTTGGATTCTCAAAACCAAATTTTATCATTAACATTTTTTATTCACTGTCTAACCACAAATGGTGAGAGGAAGGACTAGTAGAAGCCCTAGCGTAGTCACTGGCCAACTAGACAATCATGTACAGCAACAAGGAGAAACATTATTGGCTAAAGGCTCAGTCTTTCCTATGATAGGAACCTCTGCCACTCTGACGATAGATGTTGTTGTAGGCATGACACCCTTCACTTCTCATCAACTTGTTGTCTTTAACATAAATAGAGTTCGAGTGTGGTTCCATCGTCAAGAAATGCTTGAAAACACTGTAAGAGAATTGGCCAATGTAGTGAGGACATTAGTTCAGGCACAAGTTCAAGGCATGCAAAGACAGGTGGAAGTTGCCATGCCTGAAAGAGGGCTCTAGGCTAACTGGAGAAGGTTCTAAGAGAAGAGCATTGACAAGCTGGCTCTATCCATTTGTCTAACTCATGACTGTGGTTGGAAGTTCACCGACTCATAAGGACAAATGAGAGGATGACCAGCGATGCCATAGCCCGTGCCAAGAAAGAAGCTTGGGTAGGAACGACCATGAGCATAGGTCAGAACGCCGCCTTCCGAGCCATGATGATAGTAAAAGGCACAACGCTTCTGATCGCCACTCTCACAGTCAAGGGGCAAATAGGAGTCATCAAAACACTGATTGACGATCTGAGACTAGACCCAAAGATTGAAGACCTATTGAAAAGGGTCCGACAGCTGAAAAAGTGACCGAAGGCTTAGAATAGCCAAGATTATTATGAGAAAAGGTCACCTTTCACCCAAAAAATTGAGATTGAACCTCTCCCTCGAAGATTTAAAATCCCAAACATCCCACTATATAATGGGGATAGCAACTCGTATACCCATTTGGATATGTTCAACATCGAAATGGACTTCTATACCACTAATTCGTTAGTAAAATGCTGCGTCTTCCCCACTGCCCTTAGGGAGATACCCTGACATGGCTTAGGAGGCTCATCGCCAAAGCATTCATAGCCGGGAAGAATGCCAATCGAAATTCCTTAGCCAGTATAAGGCATTAAAGAGGCAGCTCACACCATGTTATCACCTTGTGATGATTTTTCAATGAAAGGATGAGTCACTCAAAGACTATATTACCTGGTTTAGATGTGAGGTTAGCAACAATGAAAACCCTACAGATGAGAGCATTCTTACAGCTATCTCGGCTGGGCTCTGTAAGAATGGTAAACTTTATGAAAGTATATACAAGTCCCTGGTGAGAGGCTTGGGAGAGTTTTATGAGCGAGTGACAAAAGAGATTAGGTGGGAAGAGATCTTCGGCTTGAAGAAGCCCAGACAGAAAGAGGAATTAATTGGCTTTGGCTGAAGTAAAAGGAGGGCAAATAGAGGGAATAATAGAGGTAGCCAGAAAGATGGATCAGTTGGTTAGGTCACAAAAAAAGCAAGGGGTGAGTGACCTCGACACCAAAATCACTATGACAGCTATAATATCCTATCAGACACCCTGGATTGAATCTTCGCCATGGAAAGGGACAATGAGGACTTCTGAAGACCTAGGCCTATAAAAGCTCCCCTCTATCAAAGAGATAAGAATAAGTTTTGTGCCTATCATGATATGGTCGGGCACAATACTTTGGATTGTTAGGCACTTAAAGATGCCATTGAAGACCTCATCAGAAGGGGTCGCCTAAGGGACTATGTGGTCTGACCCTCGGGGTGGTAACCCCCACAGTCTCAGCAGCCAGCTTAGCATCAGTACTAACAAACTCCTAAAAATGAGGCAACACCCTCAGTGAGGACAATATTCACCATTCGTGGTGGATCATATATCGCAGGAGCTTCAAAGAGATCCCCTGAGCAATTCGTATAGAAGGCAAGACATGTCCTACTTGTAAGGCATGATGAAGTTAGAGGACCAGCAAAAAAGGCCAAGACAAGCACCGATTGCATCGCTTTTACCAGCAAAGATGCTTAAGAAGTGCATTCTCCACATAATGACACTGTAATTATACGAGCCAAAATCGATAGTGCTGAAGTGCGGGGAATCATGGTTAATACAGGCAGCTTGACTAATGTGATGTCCTGGTAATGCATCGACCAAATGGGCATAAGCCCTAATTAGCTCAAGCCTTCTCCAGAACCCCTTTTTGGCTTCATAGGAGATGCGGTAGTCCCAATGAGACAAATAAGACTCCCCATAACCCTTGGAGATTCAGGCTGCCAAGCCACTACCCTGGTTGACTTTTTAATTATAGACTCTCCATTAGCATACAATATGGTGATAGGACGACCAATAATGAACCACTTGGATATGGTTATATCACCCAAGATGCTTATCGTTAAGTTCCCAACCCCGAATAGAGTTAGATGTGTGCAAGAAGAGCAAGAAGTAGCCTGACGATGCTATAAGGAAGTCGTTAAAATAGGAGAAAGGAGAAGGAAAGTTGATATGGTCTTTAGAGGAGAGTCGCGGCTCATAAGCTCATCTAGCGTAAGTTATGACTTGAACCCCTACAAGGTTGATGTTGAAAGGATGATGGGTCCAATAGATGAGCTCAAAGATGTTTGAGTACATAAGGTAGATGCTGGAGGATGCCTCAAATTGGGCAAGAACTTATCTCTAGGTGTGAAGATAGAACACACAGAGTTTCTTAAAGCAAACCTCAACGTCTTCGCTTGGAACCTCAAGGACATGGCCGAGATTGACCCAAAGGTAATGTCACATAGGTTAAATATTGGCCCTAGCCATAATCCGGTATGCTAGAAGCAAAGGCCAATGACCCTTGAATGGTATCAAACGTTATGGGTAGGTAATCTCGTTCTTATGAAGAAGAAAAATAGGAAGTGGAGAACATGTATAGACTTCACTAACCTCAATAAGGCATGCCCCATGGATAGCTTCCCCCTGCCAAAGATCGACCAACTGGTGGACATGACGATGGAACATGAACTTTTTAGCTTCATGGATGTTTACTCGGGATATAACTAGATTCCTATGGCTCCTCAAGATGAAGAGCACACCTCATTTATCACTGACTGTGGGTTGTACTATTATAAAGTGATGCCCTTTGGGCTAAAGAATGTAGGAGCAACCTGCCAGTGGTTGGTAAACATGATGTTCAAAGACCAAATCAGTAAAATGATGGAGGTGTACGTGGACGATATGTTAGTAAATTTAAACAAGTTGTCAACTATGTCTGTGACTTGGGGGAGATGTTTCAAATCCTGAGGAAATATCAAATCAAGTTAAACCCACACAAATGTGTGTTTAGGGTCGCTTTTGGAAAGTTTCTTAGATTCATGGTAAACAATAGGGGGATTGAGGCTAATCCCAAAAAGATCAGAGCTCTTTTGAACATGAGATCCCCCATAAGACTCAACGATGTATAGAGCTTGAATGGCCAAGTCATGGCACTAAGCAAGTTTATCTCTAAAGGAACAGATAAATGTGTCCCTTTCTTCAACGTCCTGAAGAAGGCAAAAAGGTTTGAGTGGACAGAGGAGTGTGAAATTGCCTTCTAGCAGCTTAAACAGTATCTTGAGCAAGCTCCTCTTTTGTCAAAGCCAAAAGAGGGTGAGAAGTTGATCATCTATTTGGGAGTATCCCAGTATGCCCTTAACACGGCACTAATGTTAGAAGAAGGTGGGGCTCAACTTCCCATTTACTATGTGAGTAAGAGATTATAGGACATGGAGACAAGGTATTCACCGATGGAGAAACTTGCTTACTGCCTAGTGGTTGCCTCAAGAAAGCTGCAACCCTATTTCCAAGCACATAATATAGAAGTGCTAACATAGTTCCCACTTAAGCAAATCTTACAAAAGACAGATGTCTCGAGACACCTCCTCAAATGGGCAATTGAGTTAGCTTAGTTTGAAATTAAATTCAAGTCTAGACTGATGATAAAAGGGCAAGCTCTAGCAGACTTTATAGCAAAATTCATTAGCCCCATGCAAGAGGAAGTCGAGACACCAGAAGTTTCAAGCTGGGAATTGTATGTCAATGGGTCGTCAACGAATAAAAAGCTGGGGTAGGGGTGCTCCTAATCAATTCAGAAGGGTATAAGATCCTCTGTGTGCTAAGGTTTGGTTTTCAAGCCATGAATAATAAAGTGAGTATGAGGCTTTGTTAGTTAGATTATGACTAGCCAAAGAGGTATGAGCAAAAATAATAAAGATTTTCAGTGATTTACAGCTCATGGTTTGCCATGTGCAAGGAGAGTTCCAAACTTGAGGTTCAAAGATGGTTATCTACTTGCAAAAAGTTTAGGAGTTGTTAAGATCATTTCAGCATTACAAGGTCAACCAAATACCATGAGCCTATAATGCACATGCTAATGATTTGGCTTGCCTTGCAATGACCAAGGATGCTAACTTCTTGGGGGCCATCCCGGTAAAGTTCCTTTCATCCTCAAGTATAGAGGAAACGGAGGTTATCATGATTATTACCAACACGCCAGGTTCCTAGATGGATTTGATCTTGGACTATTTGCAAGAAGGGAAGTTGCCAAAAGATAAGCTTGAGGCCGAAAGGTGATGAGTTCAGGTGGCCAAATATTGCATCTACAACGATGTATTATACAAGAGAGGCTTTTTGACCCAATTTTTAAGATGCATTAATGGCCCAGATTACGATACTGTCCTAGAAGAAATTCACACCAGCCATTATGGAAATCATGTTGGAAGGATGTCTTTAGCTTAAAAGGCCCTTTGGCAAGGATTCTATTAGCCCATGATGACACAGGACATGGTTGAACTCGTTAGGAGGTGTGATAAATGTCAAAGATTCATGATGATCCCGTAAGCCCTGCCAGCCTACCTATGGCAAATGGTCAGTTCATGGCCCTTTGCAATATGGGGAATAGACCTTGTAAGATCACTACCCACAGCTCACAGAAATTGCAAACATGCAATAATGGCTGTGGATTACTTCACTAAGTGGGCAAAAGCAAAAGAGCTTGCAAAGATTTCATCTACAAAGATCATGAAATTTGTATGGAGTAATATCATCTGTAGATTTGGAGTCCCCCTATAGACCGTAACTGATAATGGGACTTAATTGACCAGCAAGCAGTTCCTTGAATTCTATGATGATCTTAGGATTATGAAGAGCTTTTCGGCTGTAGACCATCCATAAGCTAACAGACAAGTTGAGACCGTCAACAAGATAATGAAACACATCTTGAAGATAAAGTTAGAGGCCAAAAAAGGGGCATGGGTAGATGAACTACCAAAGGTGCTTTGGGCTTATAGAACTACAGCCTACAATGCCACTGGAGAAACTCCCTTCACGATGGTATATAGATCCGAAGCATTGATCCTAGTAGAACTTAAGGTGGCAACCCAATGAAGGATCATGTTCAATTCAAAAGACAATAATTAGCTGCTCGTCATGAATCTAGACCTTGTAGAAGAGATGAAAGAGAGAGCTTGCCTTAGGGTCATAACTTACTAGTAATGGGTCATGAGATATTACAATAGAAGAGTTTGAGCTTGGAATTACAAACTCCGTGATCTCATTCTACACCTAGTACTTCCTGGTGCACGTAAGGCCAATGAGGGGCCCTTAGGGCCAAACTGGGAAGGCCCATATCTCGTTAAGAGAGTTATTGGTCATGGAACTTATCATTTGGCCGACTTGAATGAAACAGAATTTCCTCCAGCTTAGAACGCCGAGCACCTTTGCCCTTACTATCAGTAAGGGGTTTGAATTTTGTAAATTATTCAAAAATATGTAAAGACATGTAAGTGTTCCTTCTAGATTTTTATGTACATATTTGATTATTTCTGAATAAAATTTCAATAAAGACTTACATGAGGAGCAAGCGATGTATAAGGCAGAATACTAGTCAGAATCACTATCCATTAGAATCTTCACTCATATTAAATTTTATCAAATCATGCTTATGAAGCAGCCAATTAAGAAATTAGAAAAGAAATACACAAGTACTACAGGAAATTCATTCAACAATTCAAGTAGAATCCGTACGGAATTACAAAATACATTCATAAATCAAAAAGCAAAATTGTCAATTACAAAGGTTGGGGTTTGAGGTGTAGGATCTTTAGGAGTTGGACCCTTAGGAGCAGAGCCTTTGCAAAGTGAAGAGTTGACTGAAGGAACTAGTTTTGGCTGCCCTTTTCTTGAAATGCTCTACAGCTGTAAGAGCCTCCTCATTGAAGAAGGAGAAGTCCAATTTGGGATGATGCCTCCACAGAGTGTACAGGAAGGTAGTGTTAGTCTTAGACTCTACTTTCTCTACCACTTCCATGACCGAAGAGGAAGCTTCTGCACTGATCTTTACAATCTCTCCCCTCCCAAAAGCAACTTCCTTCTTTGCCATTTCTAACTCTTTCATAGCGACTTTGGCTTACTGTTTGGCTTCCCTACTTTGCTACTTCATTGAACTAGCACATTGCTTGAGATTTTGGCCCGCCATGCCACCCAATTAGCGTATTGGAGGTCTTCATCCAAATCAATCCTCACTTTGGCCAAATTATTATTCATAAGGCCAAGATTTACTGCAACAGCTTTGTGATTCGCCACTTTGCAAGATAAAGCAGCCTTAGCATCCTTGACCTTCCCCATCAGCTTTAGCAGTTTAGTAGTAGTGACAGTTAGATCTTCCACGGGTTTCACATTCTTCTTACCCTTAGCTTGAAGCACCTCATCCACCTTCATCAGAGTTAATAAATTCTAAAAAGCCAGATAGCTAAGTTAGATTATGAAGGAAGTAAGAAAGAAAAGATATTACTTACCACTAAACCATGGTGAGCTCCATAACCCGCTAATCTTCCAATGGAGAAGTCTTCAGACTCCAACACTTCGTTCCTTTTGTGAGGTCCTAGAATCATGTCGATATTATCCATAAGGATGTCAGTATACTCCTTTGTTTTAGTGCTGGGCTCGATAGATCACTCAATGACCTCAATTTCTGGCACTGCTCGTAAACAAGCAGTGCTAACAAAATATTTCACTCATTTATTTTTCCTCTCACTTAGCATTTTAAGGTCCAAAATTGCTTACTTTTAGTTGTTTTAGTGTGTATTTGTGATTTGTGTCAATTGGAATCAATTTGGAAAATTATGTATAACTTGGCCATTTTGAGCAGTTTCTGTAATCTGGCCATATCTTGAACTACACTTGTCCAATTGATGTGATTCTTATCTTGTAGGAAAGATAAGAGAGAGATCTACAAATTTCATGACTGCAAAAGCCGAATCTCGCAATTAGTCATCCAAAATTGGAGCTCAAATTAGAATTAGAATACTGTCTCAGCACTATCCCTAGTAGCCCAAACTTCATGCATTCAACTGACAATAACTTGAGTTATAGAGGTCCAAATGAGGTGAATAAAGTCCAAATGGAAGCTGAAACATAAATCCACAATTCCTATGAAGACTTATAGAGCTGAAAACATCAATATGGGCATGCAAAATGAGCTATAATTCAGGAGCAAAAATGCTACGAAAATGGGCTCTGTAGAATTAGACTTTCAAGGTCCCAATTGGCATGGATCTTGAGCCCACTTGACCATCCTTTGATTCAGCAAACACTTAGCCAGTTGGAGACCTGAAAGTTAGAAGAAAAAGTGGAGAAAGTAGTCTATAAAATGCACAGCATGCAGAAAGCAGTGGCTACCAACCAAACATGCCTACTCACCTATACAGCTGCCTTCTCCTCCTTTTACTCGGGCAAAGTCATTTTATTTAGAAACTTTTAGTCCAGTTTTTACGGTAGTCTTAGAGTAGTTTTAGTGTAGTTTTCTGATAGTATTAGATTAGTTCGTTTCTTCTAGTTTTTCTTTGTATTTTTCTGCCTCTATGGAAGGCTGAACTACTGTAACTAGTCCAAGGGGTTGCAAACTTGAAGATTAATGTTGAGGTTTTGTTCCTTCATTCTCATATTCAATTACTGGCCATTTCTTTTCTTTTTCCTCTCTATTTTACTATGAATATTTAAGTTAATGGCTTCATTTGATTTAGATATTATATGATTGTTGCTTAATGATCAATATTAGGAAGAGGATAGGAAAATTAGGTAATGCA
>JANHAO010005187.1:0-22999 GCA_026873985.1 Saraca asoca | reverse complement strand
TAAATGTTGATGTAATAGATTTACTGCATATGTAATTACCATTGTAACCTCCTTTCCTTTATAAATATGAGGAAGGAGCCCCTCTGTAAAGAGAGACCGAGAGACTGAGATTACATACCAAAAACTTTGCCAAAACAGAGATCAAACACTGTAAAAATATCGTATCAATAACACACTACCGTGGCCGTAAGGTCCAGCACTGTCCGGATTTGGCCGAACCACGTTAAATCGGTGCCTCCTTCCTCTCTGCTCTTCCTTTTGTCTCTGTCTATTTAGCTGCTTTGTTTTATCTGAATCGGCTATAGGCTAGAGATCCCGTAAAAATCCCCCCCATTAGCCGGAGTTTAAGACTTTTCACACGAACCAAATTCCGATGTCAACATAATTGTCAACCAAATTTCGACGTCAACATAATCGTCGCTATTTTACTCTACGCCGGTTCAAACCACTACTATATACATTACGTAATTGCCACTATTTTAAGGATTTTTTTGTAGTGTTATTGTCACTAGGTTTACCGTCATTAATGGAGATTCTTTGATTTTTGCTACAGCAAAGAAAGTCTATAAATATGGTTTGGCCAAAGAAGTGTGCTCAAGATTGGAAGAAATTGGCGAGAATGAATGCGGATTAAATGTGCTTTTCAAATCCTATTCTAATACTGTTCGCCCTTGTGAGATTGGTGCTACAATTATGATGCCTCATAATGATATTAGTCTTCGTAACAACGACGATTATAAAATTGCCTATGATGATAGTTTTGGAGATTATGAAGCTCAAATCAACTTGGAGAGAGGCATAGATAGCTAACTGGCAAGTTGTTGCTTTAATTTCACAAGAGGAGAAAACCGGTTCTGCTTGTCAGCCCATTTTGTTTTTCGGTTTGACATTCTTTGCGTGTTGGTCTATTTTTACCTAAAAAGCTCACAGCCTTTTTTTTTTTTTTCCTTTTTCATATATCAAATACTGTAATCATAAAATAAATTTCAAAAATTTATATTAGAAGAGGTTTATGAAATTTATATCACTGGACTTTGCTTTTTATTATATGTAATGTTACATTCCAGCAAGTCTATCAGATTACAAGAAATATCAAATATTTCAATTGAAAATATAAATCTATTTTTTTGTGAATATTTTATTTGTTGTAGAGTTCATTACCGTTCATACTCTTTCATTTATAATATATTTGAGTTTGAATTTTAGTCCAAACGTCTAAATTATCTTATCTGAAACATTTTTTCTTTTCTATAGAATTTGTTAAAAGTATGCCTACCTAACTAAACATAGGTGGATTCATATAAGAAAATAAAATTAATATAAAAATATTTATGGGGTATACCTTTCTAATATTAGAAAAACAGTAGCACTCATCCTTGCTTAGTAAGTGTCTCCCATTTATCAGGAAAGAGCAAGTGAGAAAGATTTTTAATTTTATTTTTATTTTTTCCATTTCAATTTAAACAGTGGATAAAGCTTCTATATTTATCTGTTTTAATACTAAACTATTTATTTGAATTATCTATAATCGATTGCTAATTTACTTTTTTTAATTTTATTATTATTAAATTATTGAATTATTAATATAATTTTTTTTAATTTTATAAATTATCAAATAATATTTAATTTCTAATTTTTAATATTTAAAATATTTATTTATTTAAGTAATATAATTTTAGTATCATTTTTACTATTATTATTGAAATAATTTTTAATTTAAAATTTGGTGGTATTATATTTAAATATTTAATATTAAAAATATTTAAATATTTCAATGGGTTACATAATTAAAGATTTAAATAATTTTAATGATATATCCTATAATTTTTAAATTATAAAATGCTTTAATAAATACTATATATCCTTATTATTATGGAAATTATTTATTTCAAAAAAACTACTTAATGAAGTTATCTACACCTAAATTCATTGATAAAGTTAAATTTGGATTATTTATGTGTATTAAATAATTTATATAGAAATAAAATATAAACTTATTAACACATAATTAATAATATCTAATTATGATTGAGTAGATAATATCTATCTAAAATTTTTATTATTTAAATTTTTATAATATCTTTAAATATCAAATACTAAATTTGATATTTTATAATTTTCTCTTTTGAAATTTTTATCGTTTTTAAGTATTTATTATAATTTCCATTTAAAGTATTTTTAAAATTTCATAAAAAAATATTTTTAAAATGTATATTTTTTTAAGATAGTATATTAGTGACGATAGTACATGCACTCTTATTAATTAAACAATTAAATCTTTTAATATAAAATAATTAATTTAGATTTTTAAACAAAATAATTTATAAATAAATCCACATAAGTATTAATATATTATGGAAATATTTTTGAAAAGATAAAAAAATTTCAAATAATTAATTTAGTTAATTTGAAATATTAATGTAATAACTTTATCAAATTATAATATTTCCTCACAATTAACATAAATATAATTATACAGATTTTATAGTCATCTAATAAGTAAAAATATGACTATGGTTTGTCTATATTTAAATACATTATAATTTATAATCTAAATTTATATTATAAATTATTATTAAATAAAATTAATTAAAACCCGTACGTTGCAAGGGGTACAAGCTAGTCATTAATATAATATGTGTTCCATGTTAAGTGAAATAAATTCTAGCGAAATCCTTGACAAATTTGATGGATTTCATAATAATATAAATATAATTAAAATAAAAATTTTAAATAAAATAAAATAGATTCTTCTTTTAATTTAAATCTAAACATCATATAAAAATAAATTAATCTAAAAATGAAATAAAATCTTGTTTTTAAACATTTTAAACAAAGGACAATGTCTCAAGACTTAAATTTCACATAAAATTATTTAATTAGATATAGAAAACTCAAAAATGTGTTTTGTTTGTAACTTTGATATGAAAAAAGGTTGATTACAAACAATTAATTTTCCGAGAATTAGCACATAGGTGAAAGTTTCAAATTATTGAGTGGGGGGCAATATACATGCATGAATTTAGATGTAAATATGTTGTGAGTAATATTTGTGTACAACCTAGCACTCTTACTTATAAACAGAAGATATCCATCACCTCAATAACAATTGTAAAGCAGAAGCAAGCACCTCACTCACAATTACGAATCACTCATAAGTTACTAGTAGTATTCTTCCCACTTAATCTATTCACTTTATTTTTAAAATCCACAGAGTGAATTGAAAAGAAAAAAAAAAAGGAATAATAAGTTGAGAGTTGTGATTAAAACTTGACTTATATGAGTTAGTGAGAAATACTAAAGTAGACACTGCCTACCAGCTCGCGTTTAGAGTCTTCAAAAATTACCATTTATTTGTTGTCAATTAATAACGTGCAAGTCCATCTATCTCATGAATTGTTCTGTCGAACCTTCCCTGCCTCACCGACAGCAGCATTCCTCAACAAATCCAACACAACGGTCGACGACGAAGCACGTTTACCAAAATTTTCGATCAGCAGTTAAATTCCCAATCACCTCTCTGACCTCGTTTGATTTTGCCCCTCGTTGCTGCCGCAAAGGTTTTGCATTTCAGTGCTCTGTTTCTTTTTTTTTTTTTTTTTTGACTCTCTGTCTCAAGGTTGTTTATTCTTAGTCATCTCTGCAAATTCCGGCTTCACGGTAACGTCTATGTCTTCCATATTTCTTCCTCTGGATTTGGAGGTACAATTTCTGATGCTCTAGCTTATTTCACTGTGATCAAGCGAGACTGCTTTTGTTATTCTGTTGGTTTCACTGGTCATTGGTTTCTATAATTATTTGTGCATATATTATTGCTGGTTAATGGTTATCTGGTTTCTTTGTTTGAATGTATTTTTCTCGCTCGACATAGCTTGCTTCTGTTGTATTTATTGTTTATATTATGGAAGGTATGGGTCTTAGAAACAGTTCCCTCTTTCAAAACTTCAACTCTAAGAACGATAAAGCTACAAGGTTACAAAAGGAAAAGAAATTAAAGCGCTTGCATGCCATGAACCTGAAGTTTTGAATTTTAACAATCAAGAATCTACTTGGATGGCTTTTGCACCAGAATTTGGAAAGTTTGAAGGTGATTGCATTGATGTGCTTTCTTCTATGTTGAATGTGTTGGGAGTCCCTCCATAATTGAAGTTTAAAGCAACCATTGACATAATTTCACAATCAGAGCATTTGCAATCTTACTGGTGAAATTTTAGAGAAATTTACCTCTAATGCATAGTTTACAATTTTTATACCTAGTCATATAGATAATACAAAGCTACCAGTTTTCAAAAAGGAAAAAGTTACTAGGTTTTGTACTGGATATGGTCAAGTAGGGCACTTTGTGACTAATTGCCTTAGACCTCGCTCAAACAAAGATATATTTAACGATGTCCAGCGTTACTCGTTTTATTTTCAAAGTCCTCTAAGACCCCTTGTTGACGATAGCCTAGCTTAACCCTTTTCTTGTGACTTGCTGACTACCAAGGTTTTTATCTCACACTTTAGCTCAATTAGTGTGCACTTGTCCATAGAGGTTGATGTATGCAATACAGTATTGAGGCAATCTCACCTAATTCACAAGTGTATGATGGATGTCAAGATTTGATGCAACACGGATGTACAATGGAAAATTGGTTGGCATTACAAGATTTCAAAGCTACAACTTTGGAGACAGACCATTCAGAACCTCCAAAAGCCTGCCTTCACAAGACATACTCCAGGGTCTTGAAGATTTGTCATCAAAGTTTCAAGATAAATCATCTAAAAAGTTGAAGGCTTCAGTTGTAGGGATGTTTTTACAAGTACTACTGGAAGGAGAAAGCAGAGTGTGGGAAATCGCCAGACCTCGGGATGGTTTTTTTTCTATCTCATGGTCATCTTTTGTTAGTGTTCATATTTTGTTTTGTTTTAGTGTTTTTTGCAAGTTGTTCTCATTAGTGTAGATTGTGATATAGTATAGGGTATTTCTCTTTCCTTGTGTTACTGTTTTCAGTGTAATTAAAAAAAAAAAAAAAGGGTCCATTTATCTCATCTATCAAATACAAGCGGACTTAACTTGCACTTGAACAGCTTAGCTTAAAGCCCATTGATTTCTCTCTTATCACATTCATTAATACTTATTGATTTATTATTTATATACCAATTTGGCTCTCCTGACAATCAATTATTAAAAATTTGTTTATTAAAAAAAATATTTGCCCCCGCACCAGTCCATTCAAGGACAGTTTTAGCTAGGGTACAAAAGAAAAGGAATAATAATTCATTGGAGACAAATTTGGGAATAAAAGACTCGTCAAATTCAAGCTTCGATATTAACAAAAAAAATTATTTCTTCCTATTTTTCATAAATCAAAATAAGATAATGTTGCTATACACACTTTTCATATTTATAAATTATTAAACTCACGCATATAAAATACCCTGATGAAATTCGAAATATGAAGGAAGTAAATCCCAGTAATGAGGTTCAAATGGCCAAAAATCTGGAGTGGCTGGATGCCTTTGTGTTGTAATTTTCTTTCAATTCTAGAATGGCTAGATGTCTTTATGTTGTTTTATTCCGTAATTTGCTCTCCCTTTTTACCTGTCAAAGGAAGAAAAAAAAAAAAAACTTTTACAAGCCAAAATTTATCAGGAGAGTGACACCCAAGTTTTTTATCAACTCTCAGCTTCTCACATATTGGGACTCGCTCACTATAAAGATGTAAAAGTTGGAGGTGACACTTGGGTGTGTGATTATCACCTTCTCAACTCACAAGTTCCGCAAGATCGGGATGTCATTTTGTGGTCAACACATAGAGGAGCAGCTGTGAAGATAAAAATAACTCTTTAAATGGCGGCGGATTCGTATGAATGGAAATGAAAATCACGTTCTTTTCAATGCAGAGTGAAATGGAGTTTGAGAATCAAACTTTTATAAATAATTCCTCTCCCACGTATAAAAATGAAAGTGGGAATATCACGTTCTCTGTAAAGGATGTGGATTTATAATGAGACATAATCTTAATTTTTTTTAAAAGATTATGAAAATAAGTTTAATTAATTGATGTGAGAATATCATAATTGGAAATAAAAGAGTTATTTTGACCTCCTTTTAACTCAAATATCTACAATAATTTTTTTTATATACATTCGCAAACCTTTACTAAAAGTTCATACGACAATATGATTAAATTCAATTTTGAATTTTCCATCAGCCATATATTTTAGTTGTTTGAATTAAGTCAATGGAAATGTTAAGGTGTCAGCTATGTGATATAGTGTAGAACTGAGTAGTAT
The DNA here is from genome assembly GCA_026873985.1 of Saraca asoca. Taxonomy (NCBI): domain Eukaryota; kingdom Viridiplantae; phylum Streptophyta; class Magnoliopsida; order Fabales; family Fabaceae; genus Saraca; species Saraca asoca. The sequence goes on along the minus strand of JANHAO010005187.1, from coordinate 16,720 downwards.
TAAATGTTTCTATCATAAATGATGAAGTGCAAAATTGAGCAGTGTTCAATACCTCTATCATAATTTTATCTAAAAAAATCCAATTCATGCATAGTTCATGGCATTGGAAACTAGGCTAAGTTAGGTGTTAAAACAGGGTTGAGTCTAACGAGTAGGTGTAGGACTAATATAATGTTTCTTGACTTAAAACTAGTATAAATTTGCCTGACCTGGGACTAAAACTAAAATTAAGACTGGGACTAATACAGAAAATTATAATAGTAACCTGACTTAATAAGAGATTGGCCTGAAGCAATCTAATCTGACAAGTGTTTGGAATTGATAAGTGTTAATTCATCGGATTCTTTGATTAGCATGTTAACCTAGTTCTGTTAGGCTAATGGTTAGCCCATTGAAGTAGCCTATTAGCCTAATAATATATAACAAGTAATATAGATTGATTAGTATGTATATGTATATATATATATATATTAAAATAATATTAAATAATTTTTAATGTTAAAATAAATGCATTTATATCTTTAATATTGTCAACATATATTACAAAAATTTATTAAAATATATAATTGCATTTAATTGTAATAAAATTAAAATTAATTGCATAAAATAATTACTATAAATAAAATAATATATTAAGTAAACTATTGTTTTCATTTTTTTTGACATAATAGATACATAAATTAGATACCATGCAAATATGCAATATGAATGTGATATAGAGTCATACATGAATGATGTAAAAAACATGTTGCAAGAGATTTTTAATATATATATATATAATAGTAAATTTATTTCCTCATATTCATGCATGGATTCTTCATCTTCTTCAAGAACATCTATCTCATATCTTTAAGAATATAATAACTTTTTAGTTACATGAACGATGTAAACAATTTGTTGCAAGAGATTTTTTAATATATATATATATATATATAATAGTAAATTTAATTCCTCACATCTATGTATGGCTCATCTTCTTTAAGAACATCTATATCATATCTTAAAGAATATAATAACTTCTTAGGTGTAATCAATGATTCCCCCTTAATTAACAATGAGCTTAGTTCTTACACTTTTTAAGATATTATAGTATTTTTCTCATAGAATAAGTTTGTGTTGCTGATATTTTAAAATGACTTAATATAAGTCAATACATTAATTTAGCTTAGCTTGTTTATAAAATCATATACTCCATGCAAATTCAAATTATAGTGTGCAAAATGCATTTTTAATCCCTTTACTTTCATGCAAGTTTTATTCTTATTTTTTAAGAATTATTTTAAGCAATTTTATCCTCTAACTTTTGTAAAGTGTGCAATGTTACTTACAATGCTAACTCCATCCAATTTATCAATGAAAATTCCTTATAGTATACAATCTAGCTTTCTAACTTGCATAAAAATAAATTTTGGGTATGTAGCAAAGTATCAAAACGTTGTTTTCCCTTTTTTTAAAAAATAAATTTACTTGATTTTATATTTTTTAAAATGAGTTAATAGATTAGTTTTCTTTCCATCATTAAGTTTTGGTCTTCTATTATGCCTTCAATTTATTTCATACCAATTAGGATGACAACTTATGTGCCATTTAAGAATTTCCATGAATAAACAATGTTGTGAATAACATTGTTTCCTTTCTACTAGTTAGGGAACAAAATTGTTTAAAAAAAATAGTGAACAAGAATGAAACTTGTTTGAAAGTTAGGGAACTAAAAATGCATTTTAACCTTTGTTGATGGTAAAAAGAGGTAGGGGTGAGCAAAAGTCCCACATGTATGAGAAATCAGGTGGCCTTGTGCCACATAAGGTAAGGGGACACCCCCTCTCCCAGCAAGGGGCCTTTTAAGGACAAAACCATGAGGCTTGCCCAAAAAGGGGAAAGGCCAAAGCGGACAATACCTCACACGGGACAGGTTCATTTCGACCGTCATCATTTGGCGCCCTCTGTGGGGATCCCTAATGTCTCGCCATGCATAAGCCCACCCGACTTAGCTAGCTTATGTTGAAGGTAAAAAGAGGTACGGGTGAGTAGAAGTCCCACATCGATGAGAAGTTGGGTGGCCTTGTGCCTTATAAGACGAGGGGACACCTCCTTTCCTAGCGAGGCACCTTTTAAGGACAAAACTGTGAGGCTTGCCTAAAAAAGGGAGAGGCCAAAGTGGACAATACCTGGCATGGGGCAGGCTCATTCCGACCATTATCATTTAGTGTCATCTGTGGAGACCCCCAATGCCTCGTCATGTACAAGTCCACCTGGCTTGGAGGGCTTATGTTGATGGTAAAAAAGGATAGGGGTGAGTAGAAGTCTCACATCAATCAGAAGTCGGGTGGCCTTATGCCTTATAAGGCAAGGGGACACCCCCTTTTCCAACGAGGCACCCTCGTGTGATTGCACAAAAAGGGACAAAACCTGCTCTAGTCTACCTCTGAGCTAAGACAGGACAATATCCCTTGGGTAGAGGATCCATCCCCTCAAACGAGGCGCCTTTTAAGGACAAAACCGTGAGGTTTGCCCAAAAAGGGGAGAGGCTAAAGCAGACAATACCTTGCACGGGCAGACTCACTCCGACCATCATCAGCCTTCTAGCTCTTAATATCAAAGTCAAATATTAAATGTTCTAATTGAAAGAAAAATACAAAATAAAAAAAAAAGGAGAAAGAAAACAATAAAAAGAAAGAGCATATTCATCAAGAGAGAAGTATCAAACAAAGAACCTTATCCATTTTCTGTTTTACCTTGCTTGTTTGTAACTGATATAACCCTCTACCCAACAACTAAATAGGTCTAACTCCTAAGTGATTTACTCTTACGTTACTGAATTGGATCAATATATATTACAACAAAGGTTACACTTCCAAAGCATCAAAAAGCATTTAATTAGCACTCTTTACTATGATAATATAAATAGATCAACCAAGCCATGAGTTTGAATCTCATCATTTCAATACAGCATTTTTAGTTTGCGGGAACTTCCTTTTTCTAGCTAAAACAAAATGTCGATTAGTAGTAGTGATTTCTTCATGGCAACTTCAATTATGTTGCTAGTCATGACAACTTCTTATATGTTGCTAATAATGTTCACTAGCAATGGTTTGTGCTATTAGGCTTCTATTTCCTTGTAGTTGTTCTATCTATTAGCAGTGTTTTAAATTGCAGTTTCGCATTGTTGATACAACCGTACCTTGGTTTTTGTTTTGTCGAGTTATATTTAATATTTTTCATACTTTTTCATATTTGCAATTTTTGTGCCTTAGTATGTACTTGATGTGTATATATAGTAGTTTTGCAATTTTTATGAAAAATTTTTATACTTTTTATCGCTTTTTCATTAAAAGTTGTAATCTTTATGTAAAATAAGAAAAAAATTTAAAAATCTTTTAATACATATTAATAATTTTTTATATAAAAATTACAACTTTTATAATTTTTATATTCAATGTTCAATTTTCAATATATATCCAAAGAAAGAAGATAAAATCAGCCAAATGGCTCTTTATTCTTGCTACTCTCGTCTAAATTCAAGGTTCGCTTGTTATCAAGACAAAAAAAATTGTAGAAAAATCTCCCAGTTATATGTGGGATTGCATATCCACTATTTGAGAATATTAGAGGGCATTTGATTTCAAAAAATATTTCTTATTTTTATTTCTTGTTTTCATTTCTCGAAAATTGATTTTTATTTTCAAAATATCAAATTTTAGAACACATGTTTAGTTTGAGTTACTATTTTCTATTTTTTAAGAAATGAAAATAATGAAAATGTGTTTGGTTTGGATTATTGTTTTTCGTTTCCAACACTGTTTCTAATATTAGTGTTAGACTTATTAGTCTAATTAAGTCATCCACACTTCTCAGTTTTGATGTTGAAAAGCAATTTTCTGATCATTTTTATCTGATATAACTTTATCATATTTTACTGCTTATTTTTCTTTTGTTTTCAAGTTTCAAAGATATTCAACTTTGGTACAAGAGAATCAAGACTAGTTTTTAGGATTTACTTTCTATTTTTAGGATCTCTTGTAAATAAACTTAATTGATCGTTGATCCAAACATTTTTAAAACTAAACAATGAGGCAGAAAAATCATTTGAAGAAAAAAAAAATTTTATAAAATAGTTTTTTATATCATAAATCGATGTGTACATCAATGCATTGAAGAATCTGTGAAAAGTTCATATAGTAATCAAAGTCACATCAATGCATGAAGTATAACTGGGTTTACCAAAAGTTAGGAAAAATAGATACACTGATGCAGTAATCAATGCGAAGGTTGTGTATAACACACTACACATCAATTATCATATTAATGAGTTAGTAAATAATAGACTGTAATCGATGCTACTTCGATGTAATAACTAAAAATTAGTTATTCTGTTACAGACAGTTACAGTAATTATTCAAGCCTAACTGCTTTTCATATTTAAATGATTTCATAAAGCTTTTCTTAACGAATTATTGCAAAAATATCTGATTAAGAGCTATACACAACTTTCTCTCTGCCTCATCTAAAATTCAAGATTTTTACAAGTTTCTGGATTAAGATCACTTCAGTTTATCTTTAGATAGTTTGAGATCTTCATCTCAAACACTGGTATTGTATTACCTTTCCTTTCTGTTATTGTCTTTTTCTTTTTGAGATTTCTAGGGATTTAGAAATCTTGTATAGGTTAGTAAAAACTTGTTAATCTTGTGTTTTTCCTTAGGTTTAGAAGAGCCTAACCCCAATTCTTCTAGGTTGGCAAGAAGCTTGTTAATTTCTTGTGTATTTGTTGTAAAGACTAACATTTCAGGAGTCTGTTAATCCTAATAGTTTTGTTTTAATTTAAATGCTATGGATATTACTCAGATTGGGCAAAAGAGGATCAGCCAAAGCCCAAAGAATCAGGGGGCGAAATAAAAAGGCATGACCTAATTCAAATAAGGTCGCTAGAGAACCACGCAGTAGACCGTACAACGTGAGCTCGGGGACTTTGAGTAGCAGAGGCGGCAGCGAGCTCTCCTTTACATTAATGGAAACGGCTAAACATCTGACAAGCGTAGCCTAAGTACTCTACCAACTCGCAAAACAGCCCTCAAAGTTTGACAATGATTTGCCTAGCATTTATTGCTCAGTGTCTAGCATTTAATGAATAGTATGAATGTAATCATAGTTTTACATTGATGAATTACAAATTGTAACCCTCCCTGCATGTATAAAAATAGGATGGGAAATTACAAAGAGAGAGATAGAAAAAGAAAGAAAAGAGAGATAGACACTCTGCTAATAGATTTGTCATATATTTGTATGTCAAGAACATAGGAAGAGAAAAAAAATAAATACAATCACCGTGAATGTAGGGGTCATCTGGACTTTGGCTGAACCACAATAAAATCTCTGTCCGATCTCTTTTCCTTTTCCTCAGAATCTTCTCTTCATTTATCACTTTCTACATAATCACATAGCAGTTTGGTTCTCAGAATCTTCGGTTGACCGATTACCAAAATTGACCGTCAACATTTTGGCATGCCCAATGGGACCAAACTGCTCTCACATCCTTCACTAATCAAATGTGATGGTAAGAAGAAGAGTGACCAAGAGTTCAAGTGTCACAATTAACCAACCAGATGGTTATGGAGAACATCGGTGAGACATACCCAGAGAAGAACACCCAGTCCTGGCAAGTGCCTCTTCTGCCCTCCCGAAGGCCGATGGTGTACAGGCCTTGCGTCAGTGCCACAAAGCACTCAAAAGTATAGTGAAAAGACTTGCTAATGCAGTCGAGATGTTAACCCAGGCATGTACTCAAAGAGCCTAAGAATAGGGCGGGGCTACCCCTGTCACGGAAGCGGCTCCGCAGCCGTAAGCAGAGGCATTAGCCCAGAGGCAACAACTAGCCAGGGGGGAGCCTAGAAAGCTAGTATGAATCATTCCTCCAGCTCACAACTTGAAACGGGAGGATGATGAGCTCGTAGGGATAAGGGAAACCAGTGAGCTGAGAGCTCACACCACACCGAAGGCTTGAATATGGGCCATGATAATGGCAAAAGCCAGCAATCGGAGGCCCAGGAACAAATGATCGAAGAGCTAATGCAGAGGGTATGAAGATTGGAGAAATGCCCTTCGGCCCAAGATCAATCGGGTCGCTACAAGGAAAAGACTCCACTTTCCAAGGAAATCGAAACAGAACCTCTTCCTCAATGCTTTAAAGTCCCGACCATTCCACCAGACGATGGAAGGGGTGACCCTTATGATCATTTGGACACTTTCAACATACAAATGGACCTCCAGACTGGCAATCCCCTGGTTAAATGTAGGGTCTTTCCGGCTACTCTCGGGGACATGCCACAGGCGTGGTTCAAGAGTCTCCTGGCTCGCAGTATTAGTAGTTGGGAAGAGTGTCAAAATAAATTCATTGATCAATACGAGGCCCTTAAGAAGTAGCTTGCATTGTCTTGCCATCTGGCTACAATTTTCCAAAGGAAGGACGAGTCATTGAAGGACTACATTACCAGATTCTGATGTGAAATCAGTAACGTAGAAAGTCCTTCTAACAATAGCATTCTGACGGTAATCTCGGCAAGACTACGCAGGGATGGAAAATTGTATAAAAGCATATATAAGTCCCCAGTAAGGAACTTGAGAGAGTTCTACGAGCGAGAGGTGAAAGAAATCTATTGGGAAGAAACCTTTAGTTTAAAGGGATGTGGACGAAAGAACGAACGTAGTAGCTTAGTTCCCGGCAAAAAATGAAAAGAGAAGTAGTCGTGATAGAAGCGGAATGGCCCAAGTCAATAATGTGGGTGTTTAGCCCGCAAAGAGAGCAAGAACAGGGCGACCCGAGCCCTAAGGTCACTATAATAACTACAGTATCCTATCTGACACCCCGGAAAAGATATATGTCCTGAAAAAACACAAGGAGAACTTTGGACAACCCAAACCACTAATGACCCTCTCGAAGTATAGAGATTCTGTGCCTATCACAATGATATAGGACATACCACCTCAGAATGCAAATATCTTAAAGATGTGATTGAGGATCTCATTCGTAGAAGCGGCCTGAAGGAATATGTGGTACGACCATCAGGCTGACGATCCCCACAATGCGCAGAACGGCCACCTCCTGATGTCGAACCAGAATAAGTGGTCGTGGTTAAGACCATATACACCATCCACAGGGGACCGCACATTGCAGGAGCTTTGCGAAGCTCATGAGAGTGGTACATACAGAATGCGAGCTATGTCTTGTCCATGGGTTGTGAGTTTAACAGACCTGCCAAGAAAGCAAAGGTGACTCCCAGATCCATTACCTTCGTAGACGATGTCGAACGGGGAGTCTAATCTCCCCCACAATGATGCTATAATCATCAGGGCCAAGGTCGGCAACATCAAAGTATGGAGGATCATGCTGGATACTGGTAGCTTGGTTAATGTCATGTACAAAAAGTGTTTCGATCATATGTAACTAACCCGAAGCAACCTCGAATCATCGCTCGATCCCCTTTTTGGTTTCATCGGTGATGTAGTATTTCTTATAGGACGAGTCAAGCTTCCCATCACCTTAGGGGACAAGGACTGTCAATCGACCATTTTGGTGGATTTTCTGATTGTAGATTGTCCCTCAACCTATAACATAGTCCTGGAGTGACCAGCGATGAATGATCTAGATCTGGTCGTGTCCACCAGAACCTTAACACTTTGATTCCCTAGTTCGAATGGGGTTGGATGCATACAGGATGAGCAGTATATGGCCCGACAGTGCTATGAGGATGCCATTAGGTTAGGAAAAAAAGGCAAAAGTGCGGTTGCAGCTCCCCATGAAGAGCCCCATGCCCTGAAGTCAATTGAAATTAGCCTTGATCTTGACCCTCGTGACTGGGAAATGGACAGAGAGACCGGCCTGGTATAAGAACTTGAGGAGATCAGAATTAATGAAATAAATGATCAGAGACGCCTTAAACTGGGAAAAAGCCTGCCCTCAGACATGAAAGAACGGTTGATAAATTTTCTTAAGGCGAATCTAGACGTCTTCGCTTGGAGTCATGAGGACATGGTAGGGATCGACCCTAAAATTGCATCACATAAGTTGAATGTTGACCCTTACCACCAATAGGTCAGGCAGAAAAGGAGACCTCTAACTATAGAACGTTCTCGTGCACTAAAGGAGGAAGTGGATAGACTACTAGCGAAAAAATTCATCCGGGAGGCCTGCTACCCTATCTAGATAGCCAACCCTATCTTGGTGAGAAAGAAGGACAGAAGATGGAGGACGTGCATCGACTTCACAGACTTGAACAAAGCTTGCCCGAAAGATAGTTTTCCCTTACCAAGGATTGACTAACTCATCAACACGATGGTTGGACACCAACTCCTCAGCTTCATGGACGCATATTCTGGGTATAATCAAATAACCATGGAACCCGAGACGAGGAGCACACCTCATTTATCACGGATCGAGGGTTGTATTGCTATAAGGTGATGCCTTTTGGGCTCAAAAATACCAGGGTAACCTATCAATGACTGGTCAATGCAATGTTCAAAGACCAAATTAGGAAAACTATGGAGGTTTATGTGGACGACATGCTCATGAAGTTCAAGCAGGTCTCAGACCATGTAGGTGACCTGGAAGAAATGTTCCGGATCCTACAAAAATACCAGATGAAGCTAAATCCTCTTAAATGTGCGTTTGGAGTAGCTTCAAGAAAGTTTCTTAGGTTCATGGTGAATGAAAGGGGCATAGAAGCAAACCCCAAGAAGATTAGAGCGCTCATCAACATGAGGTCGTTGAGCAGAATTAAATATATCCAGACTTTGACAGGTCAGGTCACCACCCTCAGTCGATTTATCTCCAAAGTAACGACTAAGTGTTTGCCCTTCTTTAAAGCCTTAAGGAAAGCAAGGCACTTCGAATGGACAGAAGAATGCGAAGCCACCTTCATATAGCTAAAAGAGTATTTAGGTAGAGCCCCACTCCTATCTAAACCCCAGGAGGGAGATAAGCTGATCCTTTATTTGGGAGTGTTATAGCATGCCATTAGCGCAGCTCTTGTCCGCGAGGAGAATGGGGCACAATTTCCCGTTTACTACGTGAGCAAAAGACTAGTAAACACTGAGGAAAACTATTCTCCTATGGAAAGACTAGTCTATGGCCTCGTTGTCGCGTCAAGGAAGTTACGGCCTTACTTCTAGGCCCACTCCATCGAGGTCCCAACCTAGTATCTGTTGAGACATACCCTCCAAAAGGTGGACACTTCAGGCCACTTGCTTAAATGGGCAATCGAGCTCACCTAATTTGACATCCATTATAAATCAAGGTAGGTGATTAAGGGGTAGGCCTTGGCTGAATTCGTTGTTGAGTTCACCGGGCCTGAGGCAGAAGAAACGAGAACCTCTAAGGAACTGTGGTGGGAACTTTACATAGATGAATCTTCTTGCGAACATAGGGTAGGAGCTAGAATTTTGTTAGTCAGTTTAGAGAAACATAAAATCCACTACGCCTTGAGGCTCAAATTCCAAGCCACCAACAATGAGGCAAAATACGAGCCCTCCTCATAGGACTTCACCTCGCAAAAGAGGTGCAAGCTGAAAACCTGAGAATCTTCAGCGATTCTTAACTAATCATTTGCCATATAAAGGGAGAATATCAAGCAAAGGGACCAAGGATAGCTGTTTATCTACGAAAGGCCTAAGAATTACTTCATGGATTCCCAAGGTTTGAGATCAGCCAAGTCCTTCGAGCTCATAACACATATGTGGATGCCTTGGCCTGACTAGTTACGGCAAAAGATACAGAATTTGAGGGTGCCATACCCGTAGAAGTCCTTCCACTACCCAGCATCGAGTAGAAGGCAACCACGATGTCAATTTTTGTGACATATAGCTTATGGATGAACCCCATTCTGAACTATCTATGACATGGCGAGCTCCTGGAGGATAAGTTAGAGGTACACTGTGTGTGGTTTCGAGCAGCTAAATGCTACATCTTAGATGATGTACTTTACTGGATGGGCCTCTCGGCCTCACTTCTCCGATGCATTGATGACCCCAATCGTGATCTCATTTTGAAAGAGATACATGCTGGACATTGTGGAAACCACACTGGGGGGTTATCATTGGCTCAGAAGGTCCTCCGACAGGGTATCTTTTGGCCAACCATGAAATAAGATGTAATTGACCTTGTCCGGAGGTGCGACAAGAGCCAGAGGTTTGCTACGGTCCCCCAAGCTCCCCCAGCCTGCCTCTAACAGATGATTAGCCTGTGGCCGTTCTCAATATGGGGGATTGATTTGATAGAACCCCTCCCTACTGGTCACAGAAACTGTAAATATGTCATAGTAGCAGTGGATTATTTCACCAAATGGACAAAAGCAAAGGAATTAGCTCAGATTTCTTCTTCTCGGATCGAAAGGTTCATTCGGAACAACATTGTCTGCCAATTTGGTGTCCCCCAGCAAATAGTATCCGATAATGGGACTTAGTTCACGAGTGAGTAGTTCGTCCAATTTTGCAATAATCTTGGAATTCTGAAAAGCTTTTCATTTGTGGACCATCCATAGACTAATGGGCAAGTAGAGGTAGTGAATAAGATCATCAAGCAGATCTTGAAGAAGAAGTTGGAAGCAAGGAAAGGAGCATGGGTAGATGAACTACCAAAAGTCCTATAGGCTTACCGCACTATGGCCTGTAGCACCATGTGAGAGACCCCTTTCTCGATGGTCTATGGAACCGAGGCGATGCTGACAGTAGAATTTGAAGTAACCTCGCATCAAAGAGCTATTTTTAATACTGAGGAAAATGACTAGTTACTTGCTGCCAGTCTTGACCTCGTTAAGGAAAAAAGGGACGAAGCGTGCTTAAGAATCGTGACCTACCAATAAAGGGTTGCACGATATTTTAATCGAAAAGTGCACGCTCAAAACTTTAAACCAGGAGACCTCATCTTACATCTCATCCAGCCCGGAGGCCATGCAGAGAAGGAACGCTGGGCCTGAATTGGGAAGGTCTGTATGTTATAAAGGAAAGACTAAAGGTTAGAGAATACCTCTTAGCAAACATCGAAGGGGCGGAGTTTCCCCGAGCTTGGAATGCTGAGCATTTCTGGCCATATTATCAGTAAACTGTATTTGAATTTCTCAAAACTGTAACTACCTATCAAAGTTTTGAATTAAATTTCATTCATGTTAAGTTCTTCTCGGAGATGTTTTTGATATTTATGTTCAAAGGATAGTATCTGTGTCCCAAAAAGACGGATCATCCAGCAGCAACATGCACATATAAAAAAAATGAGAAGATGAAGAATATATTTTGCTTAATGAAAGTCATAATGAAATGTCTCGATTACAAATTAAGAAAACATGAAATAACAAGAAAATGAGAATTATTGAAGTGTTATGATAAAGGAGCCCTTAGGTTGGCATGGTCCTGAGTACATGGGTGGCTCGAAATCGTCGTGGGCAGATTCTCTATGACTTGTCCTTCAGGCCTCTCCACAGTCGACTCCTCCATAAGTAAAGTAATTTCAGCCTGCACCGCACCCTCACCTGGAGAACCATCTGCGACCACAGCACCTGGAGAAAGAGTTATCTTAGCACCCTTAACAAAACCCTGGATGATATCCATGATCTCCCCACCGAAGAAAGAAAAATCGAGGTCCGGGCAATTTAACCACAGGGTATACATGAAGCTGTCAAGGGTATGAGCAACCATAGCCTCCCGAGTCTGCTTGATCATAGCGGAAGCCTCCTCTTTCACTTTGACAGCCTCTGCTTTAGCATGCATGGTTCTCTCTTCAGTGTGCTTAGAAGCCTTCTCAACCCACTTAGTTGCTTCTTTAGCTTGTTTTGCTCTCTCCACGACATGATTAGTCCTCTCTTGGGCAGATTCGACCTGATTTTGGAAACTCTCGACCCCCGAGTTAGAGAGAGTATGTCTTCCTTGCTCCTTTGATGCTTATCATGGGCCTTACGTAGCTTTGAAGCGAACTCGGCTACCTCATGAGCAAGAGATTCCTTAGCCCTTTTTAACGTGGTATTGGCTCCTTGAAGTTGGGCTTTGACATCTTCTAGCTTCTTTTTCAGTTCTGTCACCTCATTGAAAGCTACGACAAGACTGGCCTCGAGCAGACGCTTTTCCTCCTCCCAGTTTAGACACTCATCCCTCTGCTTGATAGCCTCTAAGGCTCCCTGGAGAAAGCAACAAAGAGGTTGCAAAGCGAACAAAGACCAGGAGAAACGAGAAAAGAACAGTGCTAACCAGCAAGTAGTGGCTGGCCAAGACCTCCATCAAGATGTTACCATGAATCCCATCATCTTCCAAGGATGCTACATTGGCTCCTAGAATCTGACCCATATTGTCATGAATAATGTTATAAAGGGCCAGGGTCTTAGCCCCCAATCCTTCAGCTAGTTGTCTCAAGGCATCCTTAAGCTATGCCGCTTGATCAATAATGACCTTCTTCCCTTTATCGACCCTCTGCCTCTTTGAAGAAGGTTAGACAGGAGTCTCGCCTCTGTGCCATGGAGACCTTACTGTCTCTTCCTCAGTCACTCCTTGCTGAGAAACAGGGCTTGGAAGGAGTCGGCTCTCCTTGGCTATCGACAGACTGAAAGGAAAAGTAGGCTGAATCGATGTAAGAGCAACCGCAGAAGAAGGAGGCGGGCCAACCTGAACAGGTTTCAGAGCAGCCATAGAAGAAGTAAGGCAATCAGCATAAGCAAAAGTAGAATGAGTGCGCCATTTGGGCCTCGGAGGAGGCTCGACAAGGTTAACGCGACCCATGACCACCTATTCGCTGAAGTTTGTCGGGGGAATTTCCTTTGACCCACGGACCTCGATGTCACGTGAAATATCGATGAGCTCGGTGTCAAGCATGGGAGAAAGACCGCAGGCCCGTAGGAGTTCCTCGTTGAACCTCATTGTGTTAGGGGAGTCAGCAGAAGCTGAGAGTTGATCCAGAATCTCAATCTCCACCGTGCTCAGCTCTGATCTTTCTTTTCAAACTCCATCTACAGAAAACATAGCAAAATATTAAGATTGAGTCAAAGTAAAACCATTAAAAGATTGGCATCCTCTCCAGCTCACTCAGCTGGATTCGACACAAAAGAAAAATGATGAAGACAACCTAACGACGGGCAGGACACATAAAACCAATGGGTCTTATATGGACCTGCATTAGACTTCCCTTGAGCATCCCCTTGAGGCAGTGATTTCTTCTACTGTGAAGGGTGAGGAGAAAGATAATAGTAGCCCTCCTACTTTCCAATGCCCTTGATACTATAAAGAAAGTAGATAACCCCCGAACTAGGGTGATAGAGGCCGTTCTGGAGATGGATCAATGCGAGAGAGGTCAGAGAAGAGTACACATTTAGGGTTAATTACACTGGTGCAAGTCCCAATTTGTTCAAAAAATTGATTATGTACGAAAGGGTTAGGAAACGCAAGCCTGCATTAAGGTGATGGATGCTAATAGCTACAAACCCCTCAGGGAGATATGCGGCATGATCAATAGGAGATGGGACCATTACACGATAGCCTCTGGGGAGGAAGTATGCCTCTGTGATGCCCTTCATTTCCTTGGGCTTAACACTAGAAGGGAAATGTTTGAAAGGAAAAATGGCACCGGATCCCTCCAGCCCAACGCGAGCTATAGAGCTACTAGTGACCTCGCCATTATTGGAGATCGCATCCCCAGGGCACGAGGCATTCCCTCTCTCCCTTCAGATTTAGTGTCCTCGCTGACTATTAGGTGGCGGTAGCATCTATGGGGCTGAGACATCTATAGGATGAAGATAAATAATCAGGTCACTATTCAACCTAAAGAGGAAATAGCTACTACCCCGGACCACCTAGAACTACAGAGCATAAACAAAGGCTCTAGATGCTAGGCTGGATGCACCCAAAAGCTAAGGAATTCCACTGCCACCTAAGGCCCTAAACGTTAACCAACAAACTCTGGTAACAAAACAAAAATGCAAAATGCTATAATAAAAATAGAAACACGCCTTATTGGCTGCTTGAAAAATGGAGGAATGCAAAAGGCCGGCAATCAAGGTCCTGACTTGACGGAACCTGAGAACAAGGAAGAGACTGGAAAAGGAGGGGTGGATGATCTCCGGAATAGAAGGGAGTAGAAGGGTGTACATTTTCAATGAATAATAAAAAGGGGAAACTTTCCTAGCTTTATTTTAAAAAATTCAATTGTCAAATTCAAAAACTCCTCAGATGACCCACGATCTAATGGACTAGTGAGTATCGGCATTAAAAGCTAAGCCATGTGTACTGAACGTAGCAATAATTGTGTCGGATGTGGAATCAAAGAGACATGCATAAAAGGAAAAGCTTTGAACCCTCCATCGAGGGTAGATGGACAAAGCAAATGGCACATCCAGTCCTTGAATGATCCACTGCTCGCAGCCATAGCACGACCTCAAGTTAGCTCGATCCAAACCCAGATCATGTGAGCTCCAACTCGGGCACACCTAATGCTAAGTGCACTAAGCCTCCAGAGCTACTAATAATACCACTCGGGCACACCTGGTGCTAAATGCACTAAGCCTCCAGAGCGAGCTTGGGCACACCTGGTGCTAAGAGAACTAAGCCTCCAGAGCTACTAATAATATTGCTCAGGCACACCTGGTGCTAAATGCCCTAAGCTTCTAAAGTGAGCTCGAGCATACCTAGTGCTAAGTGCACTAAGCCTCTAGAGCTACTAATAATACCGCTCGGGCAAACCTAGTGCTAAATGCACTAGGCCTCCAGAGCGAGCTCAAGCACACCTAGTGCTAAATGCACTAAGCCTCCAGAGTGAGCTCGGGCACACCTGGTGCTAAGCGCACTAAGCCTCTAGAGCTACTAATAATACCGCTCAGGCACACTTGGTGCTAAATGCACTAAGCTTCCAGAGCGAGCTCGGGCACACCTGATGCTAAGTATACTAAGCCTCTAGAGTTACTAATAATACCACTTGGGCACACCTGGTGCTAAATGCACTAAGACTCTAGAGCGAGCTCGGGCACACCTGGTGCTAAGCGTACTAAGCCTCCAGAGTTATTAATAATACCACTTGGGCACACCTGGTGCTAAATGCACTAAGACTCTAGAGCAAGTTCAGGCACACCTGGTGCTAAGCGCACTAAGCCTTCAGAGTGAGCTCGAGCACACCTGGTGCTAAGCACACTAAGCCTCTAGAGCTACCAATAATACCACCTGGGCACACCTGGTGTTAAATGCACTAAGCCTCTAGAGTGAGCTCAGGCACACCTAGTGCTAAGTGCACTAAGCCTCTAGAGCTACTAATAATATTGCTCAGGCACACCTGGTGCTAAATGCACTAAGCCTCTAGAGCAAGCTCGGACACACCTGGTGCTAAGTGCACTAAGCCTCCAGAGCTACTAATAATATCGCTCGGGCACACCTGGTGCTAAGTGCACTAAGCCTCCAAAGCTACTAAAAATACTACTCGGGCACACCTGGTGCTAAATGCACTAAGCCTCCAGAGCAAGCTCAGGCACACCTAGTGTAAGACACACTAAGCCTCCAGGACTCGTCTCGTCCTTAAATTAGGTGCACTCAATCATCTTAATGGAATGACAAACTTCCCTCACGACTTCACTACATTTGATCACACTGGAAGGTTCCTCGCTTTGCCAAGCTGAGGGCATACAGAACTATCCATAAATCACTGAAATCAAAGCGTGGTTTATATGACCGATTAGATTATCATCACCATCCACCTAAAATCCTCATAAGACATGCAATCCGTTGCTGGGTAGGTTATGTCATGAACAGAAGTCACTTCTTTGAGAAGTAGATCGATAACTCCAATTCCACAAAGCAAACTACGAGTTGGGGGCTAATGTTATGGATATTACTCAGACTGGGCAAAAGAGGGTCAACCAAAGCCCAAAGAATCAGGGGGCAAAATAAAAAGGCACGACCTAATTCAAATAAGGTCGCTAGAGAACTATACAGAAGACCACACGACACGAGCTCGCAAACTTCGAGCAGCGGAGGTGGTAGCAAGCTCTCCTTTGCATCAATGAAAATGGCTAAACATCTGACAAACGTAGCCTAAGTACTCTACCAACCTGCAAAACAGCCTCTAACATCCGACAATGATTTGCCTAGCATTTATTGCTCAGCGTTTAGCATTTAATGAATAGTACGAATGTAATCACAGTTTTACATTGATGAATTACAAATTGTAACCCTCCCTGCATGTATAAAAATGGGACAGGAAACTACAAGGAGAGAGATAGAAAAAGAAAGAAAAGAGAGATAAACACTCTGCTAATAGATTTGTCATATATTTGTATATCAAGAACATAAGAAGAGAAAGAAAAATAAATACAATCACCGTGGACATAGAGGTCATCTGGACTTTGGCCGAACCACGATAAAATCTCTGTCTGATCTCTTTTCCTTTTCCTTTGAATCTTCTCTTCATTTATCACTTTCTATGTAATCACATAGCAGTTTAGTTCTCAAAATCTTCGGTTGACCTATTACCAAAATCGACCGTCAATAGATCAAGTGGAGTAGACTTGAATTGGGGTTTCAATTCAAGTTGAACCATTTTAAAAATCTATACCTTAATTTTTCTTTTCTATATCTTTACTACTTCTATCATTAATTTTCAACATTTGTCAATTTCATATTACTGTCATTAATCCTTTGCATATTTTATCTAAAGAAAAGATTTAATTAAAATAAAGGTGTATACATATTCTCCAATGAGAAAAGGGCA
>JANHAO010005186.1:0-22991 GCA_026873985.1 Saraca asoca | reverse complement strand
TGTTGCTGGTGCTGGAGCACATAGGATCTTGGGTCCTGCTGGTAGCACGTCTTTTGGTCCTGAAATCTACAGAGGGCCAGTGCTTCCTTCCTCTCCAGCTGTTGCTTATCCACCCACAACACCATTTCAGTATCCCGGATTTCCATTTGAAACAAATTTTCCTTTGCCTTCAAACTCCTTTTCTGGTTGTTCTACACCGTTTATGGATTCCTCATCAGCTGGTGGACTGTGCTTTCCTACTATGCCCTCTCAGTTGTTAGGGCCTGGTGGTGTTGTCCAATCCACTTATTCCCCCCGTCCCTTTGTTATGAGTCTTCAGGGTGGTACAAGTAATGTGATACCTGAAAGTAGAAAATGGGGAAGTCAAAGTCTGGATCTTAATTCTGGCCCTGGTGGTGCAGAGTCAGAACGGAGAGATGATAGATTGCCTTCAGGAGTGAGGCCGCTCTCTGCCCCCAATACACAATCCCTGATGGAGGAACATATGAAGATGTATCAGGTGGCGGGTGTATTAAAGAGAAAGGAACCCGATGGTGGTTGGGATGGGGCTGATAGATTTAACTATAAGCAACTCTCATGGCAGTAGAACCATTGCTATTTTAATGGAAGATGGTGAGCACCTTAGCTATATCATGTATTTCTCAACATGTTGATAAGAATTGGCTTTTAAATTTAATTTCTATCTAAACTTGTATTTGGGAGATAAAATTTTTACTTCCACAGCATTGACTTGGGTCTAGTGCTCTCTGAAATTTCGAATAGGTTAAAGGCATTTTTGCAATACAGAGAATCTCAGTTTCATGTTTTGCTATGTAATATGTCCATAGAATCTCCGTGATGATAATTTTATTGAGTCAATAAATTCTGCTGTTTTCTTCTTCCTGCTCTTTGGGGTGTGTTGTGGATTTTTAAACTTTAAAGTGTAACATTCTAATTTTTTTTTTCCTATTGTTCTAGCATCATGCAGCTTTTGTGGGCAATGCCAGAAATATCAAGGAGGATGCTCAAGTGATGAGCCAAAAATGACGAGCTGAGATATCCTTGCTGCTGATGTTCCTCTGGTGCAGTTCTGAATGAATCTGCTGACGGATTGTCCCTCGGGAGTTTTTCTTTTCTTGCTGTGTAGATATCTAACTTAAACAGCAGGTGTGGTAATGCTGACGGGAGAAATTGGCACAAAGTGTTTGACTTTGATGGTTCAGAAACAGGTACTGAATTCCAATCCATTCTCAAGCATTTGGAAAGGAGAGTATTGGTGTTATGAACTGGCTTGGGCTCCAGGCCAGTTTGTGTCTTCTCTCAATCAATTTTTTTTTATTCATCTTGTTACATATATAGTTAATTGCTGTAGGCTTGACTGCTGAATTTTGTCACTTATAACACGAATTAGATTGATGTGCTTACTTGGAAAACTTGTGACAATTGACATGGGTACTTTGCCTTCACTTTCTAATGGGAATTACTAAACAATTGTCTCACTCCTGAGCTCAACTGATGTGTGGGGTCCTCTGAGGCCCTCAGGACACGAGCCAATTGTGAAGGGAGAATTGTGGATTTAGCTGTTCATTTCGAATATCAAGTGTTTATCTCTCAGGACATGAGCCAATTGTGGAGGAAGGTTTGTACATTTAGCTTCCAATATCAAGTGATTGTCTCGAGAAAACATTGCACTGTGATAAATATATAATTTTTTTCCCACAAATCTATTGTGTACGGCCTTTTCAACTTGCGTGAAGTTGATGCCAGAGAACTTCAGCAACTGAGGTAGTGAGATTCATATTCCAATCAAACTTTTTTCTGTTTGAAATCTATATTCTAAGCCCACAAATACATCACGAGGATTACTTGTTTATTTTTTATTTTGTGCATATGCAGAAGCATTCTCAGCTAGGTAATTCACTTTTCTCTGTGGTGTGTATAAATAATGTATGAAAGGATCAATAAATTGAACAACTTAATAACTCGTTAGAGTAAAAAATTGGTCTAAAAATATTAATGATTTATAAAAGCAGAAAGTGTACACAGATATAGTCGAGCTGACCTGTAATATGATCACGGGCCTAGGTCCGTAATGGGCTTACTAATTTCTAATAATGATTTCTGTAGCACAGATGCAAAAGAAATTTCTCATCCAATTTACTATTGGGGCCTATCACTGATTATCTGTGAATTTGCTCGTCAATCTCAATGTCACGTGAGGTTATGAGCAGTGATGGTGTTGAGTTTATAATTGTGAGAGGATGTGAAAGTAAGTAAGAAATAGATTACGGTAATAGCAGAACGAAATCTATTTTTCATGCGAGTCATATGTGTGCCATCCACACTTGACTAAGATTTATATTGAAATCCCTCACAGCATATCCAAGTGATATATGGCCTTCTATAGTTATTCATCCTTGTATTTACAATTGTGTCTACATATCTTATTTGAATTAGGTAACTGCCCTTAAAAGCTTGAATTACAAATATAAGCTAGTAATAGTGTACATTATTGTAGATGTTAGAACTTTATAGGCAGTACTATTAATTACTTTGATTGTGATGCATGAAGGTCTATATCTAGATTAACTAAATCATAAACCGGTTCATAAAATGATTTAGTAAATCCAAAAGAAAAAAATAGATAATTCATAATTTAAACAATACCAAGTAGGGTTAGGTCTTAGCCCTGAAGTTCTAGAAACTATAGAATTTCTTCACATGGTGTATTCAAAATTTGTAAATTTTTTACACAATTTTCTGAAAATTTTTATATTTTACATAATTCCTTATTCATTTACATTTTGATTTCCTAATTATTTTTTGGTCTAGCTTCATTGGCCATATTTAATTCAGAGGAGTGATTTACGAGGAGAAAGAAACATATGATATATACATGCACACTCACAAATCAAGTATCAAATTTATCAACCTATAAACCCATGACCCTTGCAAGAGAGAGAGCTATGAAACAAGATATTTCCATATGAGAGATGACAAGGTCATTGCTCATTTGCATAGTTTGCAACTTGCTAGTGGCTTAATAAGTGGCGGTGCTTTGTTTTTGTGGCCTATTTTCACAGTCCTCTTTCAAAAGGAGGCAAAGTGAATTGCATTTGCAAACAAGTTGCTATCAAAAACTTGACTTAGAAAGAGCTATTACTAAAAGAAACCCTTAACTCTGCATTTTTCTCTAATATTCTATATAAGACTAAGCAGAACCCTGTCATCCACACAATCTTGATTGGCTTTGTTAAGCTTTACTTTACGACTCATCAATATCACGCTTTTCTTCTGTTCAAATGTATCTTTCAACCATGAAATTGAATACCCAATTCTCAAGTCCATCGCATGGAATTTTAGGAGCATTACACTCAAAATTCTATTAATGTTTCTCTGTAGAAAAACTTAACAAACCCTAAAGCCTAATCTGATCCCGTGCATTATAAATGGTATTTGATTTTTCCACGTGTGGTTTTTATACGGTTGCTATTCAAGTCCCATACTTGACTAAAGTAGAAAGTGTTTTCTGGGGGAAAATAATGCAGATTCTGCAGACGCAACTAGTGGCCACAAGAAAAATATGAGGCTTATATATATGTGAATTAACTTCTCAATACGCTTTTTTTAGGGAATAGTTATCCACAAAGTATGAGGTATTACGATAAGAAACCTATTAAACGGGGCATAAGCTATTAAATTTGATAGTGATATCTTGAAGAAAAAGTAGAAATCTAACTGCAGATAATGTTTTGGGCTTTCTTTCTTTCTTTCTTTCTTTTTTTAAATAATAACCATATTTGACGGTAGATTACATATTTAATTTTTTTTGGTTTTAGATATCATTTATGCAATCTTCAACGTGTAAGAATCATTTTGCGGCCGTAAACTTAAGAAGTTTAGCTTAATTTAGTCACATGCAGATTAGAAACCCTACTTTACTTTCAATATTCATGTGTTACTTTTACCCATCATGCAACCTTATTTTGATCATTTGATGCTTTTAGTGTAATCACAAGCATTTGATTTGTATCTGTTGCTAGCTTGCGTCTGATAAGTACCACACATACAAGAAAGTCAATGTTTGTATCGGCAATATATAGTCCTTTAACTAAGTCACATGGTGAAAGCAAATGGCACCATATAAACAAGGAGAAGTTGGGTCATCACAATTCAATTTTAGGCCTTTAGAACGTGATGAAAATGCATATAGATGTCGAAGCTATCTTTTTTCCTTTTTTTTTTTTTCCAAGAAGAAAAAAAGTTTAGAAGTAGAATGAATTATTCCACTTCAAGAGGAAGATATATCATTGCTTTTGTTGACAGTTTATAGTGTTATTTACAGATAGTTAACATTGGAATTCAAATATAAAATATGAATGGTCGAAGAAAATCAACCTTATCAGTTAAACAAATTCAAAGAATTGCATAAAAGCTATCTTTATATTCCTATATTGATTAGCATTACTTGCACTTTTTGTCACTTATATCTTTTAACAACTGTATATATAATATGATGTTATGCATTCAGCTTTGAGGAAAATTATGCATAAAAGAAATGCAAACAGCACATTCTTATTCTAATTTGTTTTCTTTGTCACACAAAATGAAATAAATTCCATCCTTAGTTGTACATGATGATAATGAGGACGAAGATTGGATAAGCAAATTGGATTATAAGTACAAAATGAGAAGATGATTTTTTTCTACTTATGTAATCAAAACGCGGTTTAATAATATATTGGGAGAGCATACAAAAGAGCTTTTGCTATATAGCAACAGAATTTGGTGTAAGATGCCAAACTTATGGTTAGCTGAGAAGGATGGATAACGCCGCAAGCGAACTGAATTGGAAGGTCTCAATCACATGTGAAAGGGTCATGCAATTGAGGCCTTTGCTTAAATCTGTTACAATGGGATCATGGAAATTAGGCATTTTTTTTGTAGGTATTCTCTGGGATTTGGGTTATTTTCTTACAAAGTTTATTGATATTTAATCCTTTAGATTAACTCAACTAATAAAATTTATTATCTTTGATTATTTATATTTTAGATTTGAATCCCATTGCCAACAATCTTAAAGATTAAACGATTTGTAAATACTACTATAAATCTTAAAAAAAGTTAGTGATATATCTTACTTTAAAATAAAACAACTTATCATATTTTTAATTTTTTTTGTTAAAAAAAATTTATTGGTATTTAACAAAAATAAAAACCAAAATGTGGAAAAGGAGAAAAGAGAAAGGTTTTGTGAGAAAAAGTCAGTCAATAAGTACTGCAAAATAGAAAGTTAACGTGTCATAGACTTGAAGTGCCATTATACTATTCATGTGGGTAAATTGGAATCCTCTCCATGAATTGAATGTTGCTTCCAATGATAATGGAATTTGTTGCTCGCCTTAAAGATGGTAAAATCTAATCAATTCATTAGGATTGATGTAAATAAATTTAGTTTGAAATTGAATGAGAATAGGAAATTTACTTAATTCAAAAACTTTTTACCGCAGTATAAAGTAAATTTGCATCTCCTTCTACTTTTCTACTGTAGTTCTTTTTAATCCATTAATTGATCGTTAGTTGATCAATAGCTTTTTACGAGTTGGTCATATATTTAAAGAGATTCATCTCTGTTTCAAGGGTGTTTATTGAAACAGTTATTTAAATTGCATATGCTGAAAAATACTTTTAAAAAAATTTAAATTTATAATTAGAGTATAAGCAAACCAAACTATTCAAGTAAACAGTTTTTATGAGACGTAAACCTTCCAAAAAAAATTAATAGAAACGTGCAAAGGTTTTCTCGGACCCCTTGACTGCCAAGGCAGAAAAGGACCTTGATTGCAAGACTTAATGATTTATTTGAGTTTGGTTTGCATGAGAATTCAATTTGGTTTGCTTATAATTAAACAAATTTAAACATAAAATTAGGTTTAATTAATAAATGAAATAAATTTTAAAATTTGATTCTTTTAGTTCACAAATTGCCCACTTAATAAATAATAATTAAAATATAATTACATATATCATATTGAGATAAGGAATATATCATATCATATAATTATTTTTAAATATTATATTATAATTATTGTTATTATCCTTATTTTTTTAATGATTTCGTATAAATATTTAATATTTAATTTCTTTTAAATAGAATGATTTATTAAATGAGTTTATAACTTACACAAATTTAATAATGTGAAGATTATGAAGATAAAATAATAGTTTAATTTTAAATGAAATTTTGTAATATGAAGAATTAAATATATAAATTTTTTTGTAGTAATCTAGAAGATAATTTATGTTTTCGTTTACTTTTTTTTTTAAATAAGTGAGTTAAACGAATCAATTTTAAACTCATTCACTTATTAAATAAGTCAAACTCGAAATTAATTTGAAGTTTATATAAATAAGTCAAATTTGAACTCGTTCACCCGTTAAACAAATAAATTTGAAAATGCTAAAATTCGATTTCTAGTATTACCTTTGTTTGCAGCCTCGTAACTTACACTTCAATATTAAAAGTAGCCTTGTTTGCCTTTGCGGTGTAGTTTGCTATCGGTATCGTTATTTTCTGTGTAACCTTGTTAAGAATTTCTTATATACTCAAACTATAATATAGTATAATATAGTGTTTTTATTTTTATCTAATAAATAAATATTAATTATCAATTTTATTATTTATTTATTAATTTTATGATATCTATATTTATCATATTTAATTTTTAAGACATAACAAATTATAAAAATAATTAATTAATTTTCATTTATTAGATCGAATATTATAATAAAAGCATCTAACTTTCTCTCCCTTATAAATGTTAGTTTCCTTGAGACTGAGAAATTCTTCCCTACTTCCAATCCCAATATGTTGAATTGCAATGCATGAAGTATAGAGCAAAGCGTATAGGTAGAGCCTCAAAAGTACATGTGTTTTTATTAATATAGTATAATATAGTGTTTTTATTTTTATCTAATAAATAAAGATTAATTATCAATTTTATTATTTATTTATTAATTTTATGATATACTCAAACTATGGCCTATGGGGTACCCAAACCCACGCAAATACAAAGTAACAAAGAGAAGGGTTTCATTTTGGACAGATTTGCCCTACTTAGGCCTCTTATGTCCTAAAGTTATTAATTACATTGAATTATAATTGCACAAATTATTTTACCATATATAGATGCTTGCCACCATCAGATTATTCTTGCAACTGCCATTTTTATAGATCTTGCATGCCATCATCAGATATGTAGGATTACTAGCCGATCATAAAAAATCGTAGAATTAATAAGAAATTCGTATATAAAATAACGTGAGTAAATTGATCATTTTATAGTAAAAAAATAATAAATATATTTAACTTTGCGTATTCATATATACAACAAATAAAATATAAAGGGATAGATATCACTATTTCACCCAAAATGCTGTTTTTAAATAAGCAGTGTTATTTGGATAACATTACAATATATATATATATATATATATTATAAAAGTAACGAAACTCAATTATATATTTCTTAAAACTCCTATCTGTTTAATGAAGCCATAACTTTAAATTCCGATATATAATTATAATTCTGTTATGTCTATAATCATAATTTTATTTCATAATGATCATATTTTTTTACTTATCGATAATTGTAACTGTGATTATATAATTTCAATTACAACTTGAAGGCATATAATTGAAAACTATGATATTACTATTTATTATTTTTTAATATAAATAGATGAGATATGTTAACTATTGTAATAATTTTAAATCTGATTTGATTAAGTATATAATAAATAATTTTATAAAATAAAACTATGGCATTATTTTTGACATATACAGGGCCTGTGCAAGGCAGCAAACAGGATTTCATGCAGTATGTTTTGGGTACTATCAAGGTTTCTCTGCGGTTGAAGTCACAGTTTGGGATAATGTGGACAGAGATGTGGTCCAGATGCATGACAATACCATATAGGCTAAAACATCCTCCAAAGAACCAAAATGCAACAAGTCTGTTGGGTGTACTATTCTTTTCACCAATTTTCTACAGACAAATTTGGCGAAGGAACCTGAGACCATATTATTGTCTCTTAAACACATCAACCAAGCATCAACAGCAAAATGGAAGACACAGAATAGTGGAAATTTTAACCAAACAAGTACTATAATTAAGCCTTCACTTTTCCGAACCTTAACATTCTATGTCTATCCCGAAATTCCAGCTAAAGACCAGCAAATTGGTCAAGTTTACAACTCTTACTGCACAATTTAAAGATCATGCAAGATAGGGTCCTGCAAAAAGTTTATAGGTCACTATACTTTTCTTATAATAAATGTTTTTTATTTAAAAAAAAGGCTTAAAATGAGGTATTCTTTTACCGACACAGTTAATTATAGTTCTGTGAAAATTAACATGAGGTTGTAATAGTCGAACATATATTTCGATCAATGATTGGTTGGAGATCTCATCACTGTCATTTTCAGAAGACAAGATGATAAAACATCTTTTCCGGAAGGATAAAACCTGTACTCTTAAAGACGGTAAAAAATTTGTGGTTGAATAAAATTACCCACATGGGTAAACAGACAGGCATATCAGATCTAACACATGTTGGAGAATCTCAGGATTAAGATGTATCCATCAATTAATGCAGACAGGAGTTTCATCTTTAAAGAGATTAAATATTTTTATTATAAAATTTAGATCAAAATAAATAAATAACTATATATACAATAAAATGCGGGTTATTGGCACAGTTACATCACACTTTTTCGTGAACGTGAATATTACGAAGGTTAAAGTGTGAGTTATAAATATTATGGTTAAAACCTTTTTACTTATCTATCCACCGGTAATATAATATAAGTATATTATATAATTATTTTAACTCTCAAACTATGTTTTTTTTTATGGTTTTGTTGCTCTTCTAATTTTTAATTCAATGTTTAGAATGAAACTTATAAAAAAAAAAATTGAAGTTGTCATTCATAAATTTTATTGTTTCAGAAAACTTGAAAGAACTTTAGGTTTCAAGATCGGCCATTACTATTTTCAGAAACGAAGACACAAAAGCAAGTTATAATTAAGATTTTCTCGCTGTTATGCCCTTGTTGTTCTAGCTAAGTGCTTAAATTTTTTAATTAGGTTGTGTTTTTTTTTTTTTTAGGTTCACTATAATATTCATCACAAGGTTGCAGAGAAGAGAAAATTTGAATTCAATTAAAGAATTGACATGATATTTGAATATCTTGAACATAATATAACTTGTAATTGCGACGGCAAAAACTGCAATATTATAGCAATATAGTTGTAACGGATCATAGCATGAGTGATTTGAAGTCATACCACAATTATGACTTATTGCAGTTGCAAAAAGCACTGCAATAGTTGTATTACAACCACAACACTTATTGTAATTATATAATTTAACACCATGACTCAATTAAAGAGATTTGTTCTAGATAATTACCCAAGAAATTAATTGGGTCAATATTTTGTAAATCATATAATCTAAAAAAATTAATTCGAATTATTTAAATAACTAAATTTTATATCTTATATATTATAATTAAATATCAAATCTAATCAGTGTGGGGTTTCATATTTACCATCTCTTAACTTTTTGTTAGAAATGAGAGGATCTTTATTTTTTATTTTATTTTTTTGGACAGATCTTACCTTAAAAGTTAATTTTTTTACACAAAACTTTAGAAAAGAAAAAAACTTATCATGTTGATATGTCCCTGCCCATTAAAAGAGACATAAAATAAGATAATATATATATATTGGCTCTTCTTGAACGTCAATCTGAAAGGAAAACCATTCTCCATCTTGTATATAATTGCTATATTCATATTAGTTTTTGATAGTAAAAACATTCTGGGAAAAGATAATTCAAACACAAAGATAATAGGAGAGAGAAAATGGCAACATACGCATATGGTTGTGTTGTGAATTGTCATTTACATCAAAGTCGTCTAATCTGGTTGTTGTGATCATTACATTATATTATTCAAAATTGGCTGAGCTATGCTAATTAA
Organism: Saraca asoca; assembly: GCA_026873985.1. NCBI lineage: Eukaryota > Viridiplantae > Streptophyta > Magnoliopsida > Fabales > Fabaceae > Saraca > Saraca asoca. The sequence goes on along the minus strand of JANHAO010005186.1, from coordinate 12,967 downwards.
CCACAACCACAGACCCACATACACACTCCAAATCAGTTAAAAGAGTCTGAATGCGTTCAAGTGTGTGGAATATGATGCAAGACATTGTCTCACAAATGTCTGGCTTGCTAGGGTTTCATCTTCCAAGCATCTTAATTAGTTGCACTATCTATTTACAAATATTTTAATGAATTTTCATATTAGATTTTTTTCAATTGAATGAGTGGATAATCATTCAGCCACGGACTTATTCAGCAATGACAAGAAGAAAAATTTCAAAATTTTCATCCAATAATATTGTACAAGGAAGAGTATTGGCTATATAAGATTAATTTTATAAATTTAAATTGATTTATTGTTAATATAAATTTTTTTTACATTATTTATTAACAGAAAGATGTCACATTAAAAAAAGTAAAATAATTAAGAATTTTTTGTTCATAATTAAGTTTTTAATGTTTTTTATAAAATAATAATGTGTGAATGAATAATTCTTTAAAATTTTTATACATTTATAATGCATTAGAATCAAATTTTAATTAATTCTATGTCGCGTTGGGTAGACAATTATATATGAGAAGTTGTGAAAACGAAAGTGTTGATAAGAATGCAATTGATGTTTTGCTTGGTCCACCTGATGTGAAGTCATGGATCAGAGGACCTTCTGGTCGATCGTGGTAGCAGCATTTGGACCCCACACATCATTGAAGATTTTTGCAATGTCCAACGGCTCTGGATGCTGGCGGATCCTCATATTTTTGTCTCCATGCCACCCCATTTCTTTGGTCAAAGGCATGTTTAGAAATGTAGAATTAACTTTTTTTTATATGATTGACAAGTTAAATAATATGCATAATATCCTAAATTTAAATTTTGTGAAAAAGTCTTTAAAACATTAGGTATTGTTATACCAAGACTTAGGATACTGGCTTAACAATTGGAATTTCAGACACTAACTTATTTTTTTTGTTTGATTGTTTTTGACATTCTTAATAACATATTCAACCGCATACGTTTGTACTTAGGACTTTATCTTTGAAATATTTCTTATAAAATTTAAATTCACGACTAAATCTGTTTCACCATTGTGACAGATTCCTCATGAATCATTGGATTTATATTAAAATTAGAGTTTATTATATATGATTGACTAAGTAGTATTATTTATAATAGGTTTCATTTGACTAAACTTATTAATAGTTTATTTAAATTTATTTTTACAATAAGCACTTATATAGATTTGAACAAGTGTTTGGATAAATTTATTTTATTAACTTCCTATTTAACTTTTTATAAATTTATTGGAGTTTATTTTTATAAGATTACTCATATAACTTAAAGAAAAAAAAAGCTATTTTAAAAACTAAAGAGAACTTAGTCAGAAATTGTTTCTGATTCATATTTTCTCCTTTAAAATTATCACAAGAATAACTTCTGATTGGTCATTTTTTAAATTTTGAAATAGCTTTTTTTTTATAAGTAATATAAGTAAGATTACAAAAATAAATTCCAACCAACTTTTAAAGAAGCAATAAGCCAATAAAACAAGCAAGAGAGAGAGAGAGAGATGATGATAATAGAATAGATAACACTTCTACTTGGCTAGTGGTATAAATAGAATAGATGTCACTAAATAGAGAATAATACGGTATAGCATGCGCGGAAGTGATCTCCTTCATATGATATGATGATGATGATATAATATATATATATATATATATATATATATAATATTGCTTACTGTTCTGTCATATGTATGTACTGATTACCATATTTGTTAAGAAAAAATTTCTATCCTAAGTTATCACTCTAAAGACGTTTTTATCATAATTGAAAAATTTTAACATATTACACTATTAATTTATGCGATTTGAACTAACCTTATGCCATTATTAAAACTCCTATTAATTGTAACAGAAAAAAAAAATACATTATGTGATCTAAGTATATATTCCAGCTTGCAAGCTCACCCACATGGATTAATTTGCATGAGGAAGAAATAAATTTAAACTACCTGTAATTAATCAGATCTTATCTACACATTATTATTTACGTTGAATTAATCTCCAAATTTCCATTATTATATGTGTTAAACATTTTGAAGGGGATTGCTTCCATAATTTCTTATTTTTCTCTGCCAAGACCGTTCTATATCAACAAACAATTCCACACAGTTCAAGTAATGGATAAAATAAAAGCATTTGTAATATTGAATATACAATTTTAGTTAATTAATTATTTGAGAAACTTCATAAAGCTATTTGAGTTTTTGTCATGTTAAAATTGTCCTACTTCAATTTCTTTTAATTTGGAAAGGTAACTTGGACTCGAATATGCCGATAATTCTGAAAATTGTATAAATTGCTTGATAGGAAAATTCTACCGAAACAAGTATTTCAAATCATATATATATATGGATTTATAATTATTTTGCTATATTGTATATGCAAAGATAAATTCCCTAATTTTTGTGTTAGTTAGGGTTGATTGAACATAATAATAATAATAATAATAACAACAACAATAATAATAATAATAATAATAATAATAATAATATACATTAATTTATATTAGTAGCAAAGCATTTAATTAGTTGGACCAGTATTTTCTCTCCCCTTAATTATTACTTGAAATTGGATTTAACTATATTAATGTCGTAGTAGGGGTGGAGTATCTGTCTTTAAGTCAAATATGACAATACAGTATACCTAACCCAATGAAAAATCAAGTAATAAAAACAAAATAACTGACATATTACAATTCTTCCAATGTGTTGTTATTAATTATTTAGCAATTTATCCAATATATATATATATATATAATTTTGTTTACAATGAATACAAAATATAAATATCAAATAGTACGTATTGGACTTGAAGCATGTACACGTCTAAAGAATTTATACTTCCTTATTTTGCAAGTTTGTCTAAATTAGAAACTTGAAAAATGCTACTCATAAGGTTTATTATCTATTAACTTGTTTTGGTGCTGCGAACAATCCCCCTTATACTTATTCAAGCTAACTTTTATTTAAAGGTACAATATAAAGAAACCTCTTTTGGATGGTTGGATTTTATCTTATTAATTTTAGATATTTAAAATTAAAATTTTAAAGTATATAAATCTTGAAATTAATATTTAATACCTATTTAATTATATGATTTTTTATGAACTTTTTGAACAAATGTCATAACATCATTAGATTTTAATTTATCACATTTTTTGTACATAAATTCTATATTTTATAATTAATAAAAATTATATATGTAATTTTAATTAAATACATAAAAAAGAGTTCAAAATTATCTTTAAAAATAACATAATAAATTAATATATAATAATATTATAATTCTTTCCTAAAAAGCTTGTGAAAAAGATGCATAATTAAATAAAATGACTAATTAAGTGAATAATTAATGTTAATTCTAAAATTTTTTACAATTTAAGAATTTAATTTCAAGTTTTTAAAAATAATGAGGTAAAATTTAATCATCCTAAAACTGAAACAGTTATTTACATTTTTTTTTCTTAAATATAAGTATGCAAAGTGTTTCCAAAAGAAATTAATCCAAATCTTTGATGAATAGAGTGAGAGCTTTTACGATTAAATTCCAACTTTTGATGGTAAAGTTTATATACCATTCCCGATTATCATTGCACAAGAAAATATTTAGTGTAATATGGAGATTCTTAGTACTATCTTACATTATATTATGAGAAGTTAAAAATTCTTTTCTTAATTTTAACATCTATTTCATTATAATATTAATAACATTTTTAAAATACAATAAAAAATAATATTGAAACCTTAGTATTACAGTAGATAGAAAGTTAAAGCGGCACTCATTTAAATCAAAAAATTTTGGTCTAATGTGACATTAAGTGTTTAGATTCTATAAATCCTATTTTTATTTTTCATAGACTCTTGTCATTAAAAAATTTTTCATTATTATGTATATTACCAAATTACTGTTTATTCAATTTCATTGTTATATATATTAATTACCAACTTACTATTTATTCTTTTCTATGATAACATTAACATGCATACTATTTATAAAATAATATATACATTTAATTTTTAAGAGTAAATATATTTAGTGAATATAAGTTTGAATAATTTGTTAGAAATGATCCTAAATTCAACTATTTCTGTCAGTAATATATCAAAATAGTAATTATCATCCTTTGCTTTGTATATATTGTAAAAATGAAAATAAAACACTTACACATAATTATTAGCCATAAAGGCCATACCATGACTTATCTATTCCTACCATCCTCCATCTAATGGTTGATTTCATTTTCATGTTTTGGTTGAAAGTGAGCTCAAAGTGGGGCCCCCATGTTTATCATGGTAAAAAGATATAATTTTTTTTATCACATAGCTTTGGTGTTATTAGCACAACAAACGCATGTCATCCTATGCTTGAAAAGCTTGTCCCACTCCCTCCCACCTCACACTTACCTCTCCATCCCATGAACCTTTTTGTGATTAGAAATTAACACAAAACCAAAATTAAATATTTTGATATAAAGAGAAAAGGGTATATCTATATCTTTCTTATTGCCATCTGTCGTCACCTGCCCCCACCACGTGTCGCCTTCTTAACGTTTTGGAATTCTACCTGTCGACTTCTCATTTGCCATAAATCCAGTTCGCGTCATCATCAGCTGCCCACCTTCCTCCCTTGCACCCGCAGCCATTTCCCTAAACACCGCATTTCTATTCCTAAATCAGGGTCAACTGCATTAATTTTCTATCATTGAATGACTAATCTACCCCTCCTCCTTTGACATTTCGTGGTATTATTGGATGTTCAAAGAGACAAAAAAAACGTAGTTGTACCTGATTATTGCCCAGCTGCCACGAACCATGTAGCGCATATATAACACAGGCTTCACCTTCTCTTTGGTAATATCTGAGAAAAAAATAAGCTCTCTTCTCTCTAACATGGTCTTCCCTTTTCGCCGTAGCCATTGGAAGAATCAAACTCAGTGAAAACTTAGAAACTGGTTCAGCCATGGAGAGCACCGACTCGTCGTCCGGCTCGCCACAACCGAACCTGCCGCCCGGATTCCGGTTCCACCCGACGGACGAAGAACTCGTGGTTCATTACCTAAAGAAGAAAACTTCCTCCGCTCCTCTTCCCGTCGCGATAATCGCAGAAGTTGATCTTTACAAGTTCGATCCATGGGAACTCCCAGGTACGTCGGATTTGAAGCCGTTAAATAGACGGATTATTATATAGTGAATTATGATTAATTATAACAGATGGAATGAATCGAACTGGGTCTTTTTGTTTTTGGTGGTTTTGTAGCTAAGGCAACGTTTGGAGAGCAGGAGTGGTACTTTTTCAGTCCCAGGGACAGGAAGTATCCTAACGGTGCTCGGCCAAACAGGGCGGCGACTTCTGGGTATTGGAAGGCCACCGGCACTGATAAGCCGGTGTTGACTGCCGGCGGGAATCAGAAGGTTGGGGTTAAGAAAGCTTTGGTTTTCTATGGCGGGAAGCCTCCGAGAGGGATCAAAACCAACTGGATCATGCATGAATACCGTCTTGCCGATAATAAGCCTAACAATAAGCCTCCTGGCTGTGACTTGGGCAATAAGAAAAATTCTTTAAGGGTAAGCTTTCTTTAGTTCATAATTGCCTATTCAACTTCGATTATGAGTGCATAGCCTTATTTTATACCGAACATACTATTCACACTTCTTTAGATTCACTTGGTTTCTCTCTAGCATGATCCCACCAGATGCAGGATAGTTCAAATCAGACTATGTTAAATAATAGTCAAACTTAGTTACTTAAATTAAGTGCGACTAATATCAGACTTTAACTTATGAACTGTGAATTTGAAAATTTGAGTTTTTGATGGTTTGTTATATGATTAATGTGTAATAGCTTGACGATTGGGTGCTATGCCGAATCTACAAGAAGAACAATACACACAGATCAGCTATGGAACATGACAGGGATGATTCGATGGATGACATGATTGGTGGTATACCTCCTTCAATCAACGTAGGCCAAATGAATGCGAGATTTCACCTCTCAAAGATGTCCACAACCTACAATAACGCATTGCTCGAAAATGACCAAAGCTTATTCGAAGGTGTCTTAGCCGATAATAATGGTGGCATCACAACAAGTGCTTTATCATCTAAGTCAGAGCTTCCTTTCGTCCCTTCTATGACTGCTTCTTCCAATTCTTTCCCTTCGAAACGCACTCTTTCCCCGCTGTATTGGAACGAAGAAGACGTGGCCGGAGCTTCATCGAACAAAAGGTTGAGTTTGGAGAATATTAACAATGGCGATAATAGTGTTGTGAGGACAGATCATGAAAACGGTACTGCAAATTCAATTGCCACTCTGCTTAACCAGCTCCCACAGACCCCTTCATTGCACCAACAAACAATGCTGGGATTTCTGGGAGACGGGCTTCTTCGGACGCCGGATCAAATACCCGGAATGAATTGGTATGCTTAGTTCGAATTTGGAATCTGGGTTTGATGATATATACTATGGATGCACAGAGAAGAAGATATTGAAGTGAAAGAAAGAAGATTGTTGGTCAGCTAGCTATTAGTCCATTATCTCTCCTGCCAATTAGATTAATTGTAATGAGATTTTGGTTTTTAGGAAATTGGAAGCAAAGTTTAGAGAGTAAAATTATAATTAGATGGTCTCTGTCGAACTTCTTCAACCACTGGAGGTAGCTGCAGCCAGTGAAACTTGAGGTGAGGCCATGGATATTTTTAAGAAATCTCATATATAGCTTTTATATGTACATCTATATTTGCTTGTTATTTATTTTATATATATATATATATATTGATATATGTAAAGAAAAAGAATGTGGCTTTTCATGTAGAAAAATTCGAAGTAGAAAAATTGGAGGAAAAAAAATGATTGGGCTGTTAGATTAGGGATAAAAATCGATCAGAACCTTGTATAGAGATTATATAATGTAGAACTCTATTGATGCAAGAATTTATGAACATTATCACTATGGTCTGTGTATATATTTCTTGTTCTTAATTTATTTGGTTGATATATCAGATTTCTGTTGTTTTAGTTTATTAGTATTGATAAACTAAGGTCTTGAAGGATATAACCGATAGTTTAAAACTTTAAATAGTTTTATTGAACTATATACTAGAAGCCATTTTTTTTATTGTCACATCATTGCATGTAAGCTGCTGGGTAATTGTTCTCCTTCATATCTTTATCCTTCAACGCACAGAATCATTTCTTAAGAATCTATTGGAATATGTACGTGGACATACACAAAAGATTAAAATATTTATTTTACAGTAAAATAATCGCCATTTCCTGTGAGTGCTACTTTATTCTCATTTATATTTTCTTTAACAATTTTTATATAAACTATTTTAGTTTAAACTGATTATATTCTATTTATGTAATAAGAATTTCATCTATATAGAAACTAATCTTGCTTTTAGAGATAAATAAAAGAAAAACTAATCTAGTTATTCTTGATTTAATAATTGCATTATAGATTACTATAAAAAATGTTATCAACTTTCTGAATATATGCTTAAGGGTGGATGTTCATATTGTACTATCTATACAATGATTTATCTGGACAAGCTAGTAAAAAATTTTGAAACTCATATTAATGTTAAAGATTAATTTGTAGCTTGTGATGGCCTTTTGATTCTATGATTATCAAGAGCTACTTTCTTTGCTGTCTAATTCTATTTCCTCATTTCATCAGTTCTAAAAGTGAATCTGGCTCGTACAGCCCCATATCTTAGGATAACTTTCCATTATTTTTCATTACTATTCCAATACAGCAAAGTATAAACTCACATACATAATTTAAAAATGCTTTCTCTGCAGAAACTCTGACACTTGGCATACCAAATCAATTTAACAAACTGCAGATTTCTAGATTGCATATCGTTTTAAAATATAACGAATAATTTTGTATGGCTTCTTCGGTGCCGCAGGATCCGATAGAAGATAGAAAATGTAACTTTGAACTTTGATTCTTATTTGGAAGCCAAAAGTGGCATGAAAGAAGATATTAAGATATATTTAAGAAGGTGGGAATGTGGCACAGGGTGTCACTCAAGCGCTAAGGACAGATTCAAGCTGCAGAAAATTCTCACGTAAATGATTTCAAATCAGCAACCAATCACTGAAAACTTGTCTTGGATACATCTCTATCCTGACAGATACCCAAATAGTTAATTCTATTAAATTATATATCAAAGCTGAATAGTGCTATCTGCGTCACTATCCTCAGAACTGATATATTTTGAGTGAAAATTAATCATATAATTTATTTCAAAATATATGAAATTATTGATCTAAATAATAGATCATGTAACATTGCAATTTAAATTTCGATCACATTGATTATTATTTTTCACTTTAATATAATTATAATTTTAATCATATGTAATGTTCAAATTTCGAATCTAAAATATTATAAAAAATTTAAAGATAATATGGGATATATTATTGTAATGTTAAGAATGCCGACAAAACTACTTTGATTTAAATAATACATGTTTATAATGCAAAAAGTATATAAATACTAATTGTGAAAACAGTGTTTTCCTTCAAATGTGCCATTGGATGTAGACTTGCATGCAAGACGCCATGGTGCGAAAGTTGGATTGATCTTTTACCTTTACACCCACACCAACTTTGGTTTAATCTGAGAAGGGTATCAAAGATATTTGAGCATGAATGTCATTTTCCTTCGTGGGAATGATAAGACATAGTTAAGTATATTCCATAACCCCTGAAGTCACAGAAATAGACAACAACGTCTATCTTACCACTAGCTAGCTTGCTTTCTTCCTGGCTGACTTTAAGGGACCATTTTCTTGCTATCATCTAAAGGAATCATTATCCCAAAACCACACAAATTAAATACCCATTTAATTGCATTCCGTTTTGAGGAAATAATACAAATCAACTTTATGAAATTTAGCATCATTTGTGCTTTGTTTTGGAATAGATATCATAACGATGAGATGCACTATTCTTACCATTGATATCCTTGTGAGATGTGGATGATTCTTTTTACAAACCCAAAAGTCTATAAAATCTCATCTCTGATTTAAGCCAACACATGGAGCTAAATAAATTACCCAAATGTCCTACCTGTATTATTTGTATTCTGCCTAATTATAGTCGGATCTTGCTAATTAAATTTCATGATGAGTCACCAAGAATTAGCTTAATTAGTAAGATTACACGGTCTTGATCAAAAGGTTTTAATTATGATCTTGTCTTTAATTGATAGGTATATATCCCGTTCTAATAGGAGTGGTTTTCGCCATGAGAGTTGTTGCATTTAAGTTGATGACGATAGTAAGGCCTCAATTATACAGCGTTTTCCTTTACATGGATGGAACGCAGTCAAAAACAGTGCCTTTAGGTTAATGCTACCACTACTTACTCTAAAAAGTATGTACTCTTATAATGTTTGCAAGAAATATAATTTTAATATATATATTTTACATTTTCTAGTCAAAGTTATTTTTTTTTTCATAAAAAAGTATTTGAAAATCTTTGTGTTGCAAACTTGATCTATTAAGCAGTAATTTTCTATGTATATATCATGGTTGGATTTTATCCCTTCAATTTTAAGGTGATAAGGTTTTGTTGCCACATTAAAAATTTAGAATTAAAGTTTTAAATAATACAAAACTTTCAAATTCACCTTCACTATCTCTTTAATTGATGCTTTTTTATAAATTTTTTAAATAAGAATTACATTATTATTATATGTTAGTTTAAAATATATAATTTTTTTCATACATAATTTTAAACTTAATTTCATGTTTTTAATTAAAATTTATATTAATTATATATAGTAATTATGTGAAAAAATGGCATGATAAATTAACATTCAATGTTATTGTGATATTCATTTAAAAAATTTGTAAAAAACTTATATAATTATATAAACTATGAATTAAGTAAATAATGAACATTAATTTCAAGATTTTACATATAAATTAAAGTTTTAATTCTAAATTTTCAAAATTGTGATAATAAAATTCAACTGTCCAAGAATGAAAGGAAAATTTTTATATCTTTCCTATTTATTGTGTAAAAAATTTGTATAAAGTTATAACTTTTATAATAAAAAAACTTAAAATTTGTACGCAAGATTGTGATTTTTGTAAGAAAAAAAATTGCAATAATCTCATGTAAGCACGGTAGCAATAGCGCGTTGGTTGATGAGCTCGTATTATCTTGCCAACTAAAAATCCATGCAAATGACAGGCCCTCATAGATATGGAAATCGGTCAAGCTCAGATTGCATCAAGTCAAATTTAGCACTGGCCCACAGTATGACTGATGCTTCTCCTATTCTCTACTATAATAATAATAATAATAATAATAATAATAATAATAATAATAATAATAAGTAGACATCTACGCAACAATTTTTGTATTATTGTATTTTTTAAATATGATTTTTATTAATCCACCGTTGCTTTGCAAGTAATAATTGTATTCACCATCCATACTAAATTTTAGAAAAATTCAACAACAATAAATATATAATTAAATATTTAACTTTTTATATTAAAAATAATATATTTTGCCAATTTTTAGTATATCAATAATGTATCAAATGATATGGAATCGGTATAAAACTTTATATGCATGAGTTGTATGATGAATATTTGAAATTTAATTATTGATTTTGTTAGAAATTTATTTTATAAAAAGTCATAGAATAAGGTAAATATTGATGTAAGTTAATTTTGTGTCAATTGATTCCACCCTTTTAAAAAGTCCTAACATTATTTATATTGTTGTTGTATTTTCAAATTTAAGGATTTAACTATTATCTTTTGTAAATTTGTAATTTTATGGAAAAAAATTCTATCACTATAGTTTAAATCACCATCCATATATATAATAAATTCATTTATATTCTTGATCTTTAAATCTGTTTTGAAGTTGTGATAACAAATAAACGTCATTTTTAATGATCATAAAGCGTTTATTAGAATCATTTTAATAGCAGAAGTTATAAATCCCAAGTTCTATAAATCTTAAAAGATCCTCTAAATTAAAATAAACGATAAAGATAAAAAGATTGAAAATCCTAATTTTTTAAAGTGGTGTAATTAAGCACAAATTTTCTATTACTTTTTTAAATACTTTGATTTACTTAAAAATAGTCTGGGAGATCACATCAAGCCATAGATGATTTACTTAGTAAATATCAAATAAAAATCATAAATATTTTGTTTAAGATTTAATTTTTCATTTATTCAAATGAATTATGTAAATAAATCGAATATTTAATAAATAATAATTAAAAATAATCTTATTTATTATGAGCATTTAAGTATTTAATGGTGAATGTGTCACATGTCAACGTGTATATAATACAATATGTTTAAAATTGATTAAGATAGATAAAAAATAATAAATCATGACAAGTGTGCAAAATACAAGAAATTGTGTAACTACTGTTGCTTATTTCATTGGGCATCCCGGCTCGGCAAATTATGGGTCATCCACGAGAAAAAGGAAAGCAATATTTATTAGACCCCACGTTGTGTGAGAATCCGCAGGGGAGATGGAATCATTTGTTGTAAAGCAATCTCGAAAAAGATAATTTTTTAAAATATAATCTCTATGAATATTATATCATCATATTTAGTTTAATTAATAATTTTTTTAAAAAATATTATAATATAATATTTAAATTAATATATAATTTTAGAAATTTTACAAAATTTTTAAAAATATTATAACAAAAAAAATTAACTTATCACCAAATAAATTTTTAAAAAAACACTATAATATAATGTTTACATTAATATATAATTTTAAAAATTTCATTAAATTTTTAAAAATATTATAACAAAAAAAATTAACTCATCACCAAATAATAAGTGGTCATAAAAAATTCAACTATTATTAATGATTAATATTAGAAAGTTGATTGGATCACTTCAATAACATTAGTTAATGATGAAAAGTTTAATAATTAAAATTAGTAAATGGTGGGTAACAATTATAGGTAACCAATTGGGATAATAATAGTTGTGATGCATTAAAGATTTATTTGGAGGACATGATAATATATCGACAATAAAAAGATAAGATATAATATTATTGAATTTTTAATATATAATCGTATAAATAATTTTGTTGACGTCGAAATATGATCCGTGTAGAGGAACCAGACTTCGGCCAACAGGATGTAAGGTTTAGGAATCAATGTCACTCTTGAAGTGTTGTGAAAGATGGCCAAGAGGAATAGGGAGAAGGAGGGACAGTGTTTTTAACGTGGTTCGACCAAATCTGGGCGGTACCGGACCCTACGTCCACGACGAAAATTTTATTGATAATATGTAGAAGTTATTGTTTACAAGATTGGCCTCTCCCCCCTTGTTAACAAGGTAATCTTATTTATAGAAGAAGGAGAGGTGCTATGCATTAAATGTTAGCTACAGTTGAGTTATATCAAGTAAATGAGAAAAGACAGTAAGAAGGCCGTATCCGGTCGTAGGCTGTAAAGCAGCCCTTTTTAGGCCGACAAGTAGGCTTGTAGCCGCTACCTTATCTGGCAAGGTGCTTTATTGTCTTAAGTGAGGGCTTCTCGGGAAAGCCGCTAGGCTCGTCGTAGTGAGGGGGCGAGTGTGAGGGGAGCGACCGCTGAGTCGACGTTTGAGCCTATTGTCGCTGAGGCGCGCTGTCGCCGGAGTGTGGCCCTTGGGACCGTGGTCAAGCGAGACAAGGTTCGACGCTCGCTGCTGTTGGGTTCCCGAAGGCTCCTTGATAAAGCCCGAGGACTGGTCCTTGGGTTCTCGGGAACTCGTTCACACGAGGCTTGTTTTTAGTGTATAACATAAGCCCCCCAACTCTCGGTGTGCTTTGCGGTTCGGGAGTTGCATATTTTCGAGGCTGGATTCGTATCTTTAGTCAGTGTACTCCCTTGACTGAAATGTCATGTCAAATGTCTTTCC